>JAEANM010027464.1:0-10538 GCA_017656035.1 Myanophis thanlyinensis | reverse complement strand
GACTGATCCTGTAAATAAAAAGAGCTGATTTCACTAAAGCAACCTTGCGATTGCCATTATTTCTCAAAATAAAACACCAACAACTCCTTATATGGGTATAGAACAGGTTCCCTACCCCTGCTCTAGAAGATTGATAGACTGGGTTCAGGCCTCTTGCTACTCAAAACAGTATCTTTCTCCCTTGTAGCATAACTGGAAAAACTATAACACCTTCAGATATATATTGGCCTTTGCAATCTCTTTTTGTGGGTTTCAATTTACCAGAGAAAGAATAGTAGAAAGAAGAGCATTCTTATTAAGCTGGGTCAATTCCAATACACTCTTTGGCAGGGTGGGCTAAAGGAAATGCTTGCTAGATATTTACATCCACAACTGCAACTTATATAACAGTTTCCAAATGTGGAATTAGATGGCAACAGAATTCCCTCAGGCTTCTGAAATTATGTTGTAAATTTTTCTTCACCGCAATGCATTTCATCAGCTGCAAGGAAGTATTGTTGTAAGAGATGAATTAATTTATTCCTATGGTTGAAGAATGGAAAGCTAAAAGTAAAATATAGATCATGGCTTAATTTGATAAACTTAATTACCAATAGGGTTGTGACCATTTTGTGAGCAAGTTTAGCTACCTGCCTATCTTCATCACTTTGACCTGGTTTACTGGAGAGATTAGGTGAGAGGGAAATGTAAAACTGTATTAAGAAATCTTATTTCTAATTTGAGAAACGATGATCCCCATTCCACCACCCACATGACAGCAGCTAGGAAGACATAATGGAGTCAGTGTAGTGCCAGAAACCAATAAGCTACCTAATTGCCCTGCTCCCCGTCCTCAGGTGGAAAGCTATTTCTTACTTTCTGAATGTTAAAAATCAGAAGGAGACCTCTGGGAGCAGCTTTTCTGACTAACAAATGTTATTAAAAGTCATAAGTTTTTGTGAGCTGTAGGATTAAACCTGTTCTGCATTTAAGAGGAGGATGAGGCAACAGTAAAGGAAGAAATGGTGATTCACATGCAGTTTACACATAAGGCAGATTAAAAGTAGTTGATAGATAAGCAATTTTAAAGAATTATATTTGTTCCATCAGTGAATGCATCAGAAAAAAAAACATTTTATAATTTGACAGACTCTCTTTGATAGTCTAATCTCTACTGTAATATAGCGCTTAACATCTTTGCTTAGACTCTTCAAACCAGGTTAAGTACATTGTTCTCCAGTTATGTTCTCTCAATTCTACCCACCTTTACAGGATTGTTTCTGTAGGAAAAATGAGAGGAAGGATTCTATATAAGTTACGTGCTCCTGAATGAAAAACCAGACCAAAATCTAATGAATAAATAAATCAATAATCCACATATCTCTGAAGGTTTATAGGAGCAGTCATGTCCATTCATGGAACTGTTTAATAACCATTGTTAATACTTTGATTGGATCAATCTAAATAGTCTGAAAAGATGGACAAGCTGTTGAATACAGGAACAAGGCAAGATAGCACAAAAAATAGAAACAAGGAAACACAAAAAGCAAATTAAGTGTTTTATCCATGAGGCTTGTGAGGTCATAATCATCTTCTTAATGAAGTTTGCAAACTCTTTTCTATTGTTTGTGTTAGTTCTAATAACCACACAACTCTGGCAGCCTATTCTCATGGGCTACAATTTTTAAGCATATAGAATCCACAATTTATATATCATTCTTTATGTTTTTTAATAATCTTCCAATTGCATGAAATGGTTATAAAGCTATATTTGCAGATAAATCTAAAGGCAGATTCAGAATGCAAATCAAAAGCCTTTTGCCAGCATTTTATTTGTCCCCAATGTATTTATTTGTCATTTAAAATATATACTTCTTAGGGCCTTGCATAAGGTGGTTCATCTATTTATTTTTTACCATAAAATTACTGCTAAAGCATATTATGAAGAATAGAACCAAAGTAAGCATTAAATCCATGAATCAAGCAAATAATATAAGTAATAGCAAGAAAAGAACTATTATCTTGTGACCCAAATATGTCAGAAACAAATCAGTCCTTGAACACCAGAACAAACATATTTAATCCATTTTCTAACTGCAAAGATATTGTAGCAGCCTTTTTCTGGGCAATTTCATCACACAAATTTTACTAAAGAATCCAGTTTCGGGATCTGAAGCCCCATGCTTCTTTTGGGTGGGTGTCTATATGCAAATCTTCTGGTTTAATGCTTTCCATGCCCTCATTGGGGAAAAGAGTTCATATATGGTGCCATCTAATTAACCCTGCTTTAATATTCTTCCGTTCTGCAAGGGGGCAGTAAATGCCTCATATTCCCCTTAGGATGCATTGTCTCCTTCTAAAATGGAAGTTTTACTTAATAAAGCATTTGTGAAGCTGCATTAAGCTTTAAGCCTAATACACAAAGCAAGCGAAGCCTGAACTAGGTAATTGTCTGGAAAATGATAGCTTTCTACGAAACAGCACTTCCAATCTCAGTGCTCTTCTGACTAGGTCCTAATGCAGATTTTATTTTAATAGTTAAAGAATCAGCATCAAGTATGGTACCACACTGAGGTAAATAGAAGCACCAAAGGAAGATTAATTCTGTGGTTGAATTGGGCCAGATTCTTTTCCTAAGCCATCAATATTTCCTTAGCAGAATTTTCTGCTGCTGATTAGCGCATGTGTTGATGTCAAGGGTGTGATAATGTGCACTGTGCAATTATATTTTCTGTTGATAATTACTGTAAATTAGAAGCACTAGAATGGGAAATTCAAGAGCCTTTTCTTCTTTTTGGAAAATGTTCCATCTCCTTGTGAGCATCGATTTAATAGGGTTACAATCTGAAGTGAATTTATACAGGAAGCGTTTAGGGCAGGCAGAGAACAGAGTTCAAAATAAAACCTGTTTAAACAATAAAAAATAAAAACAATGCAGTATAAGAATGTTTCAATTGATATTTAATTTTTCTGTGGGTAGCATGCAACTAACTTTACTGGCAGTATAAGATAATTTGGCTACAAGCAAAAAAAGTAAATCATTACTGAAAATAATAAAAAAGGAAAACCTTTAAAACATTCCCATTTGCTTTGACCCAGGAAAATTGTTGATAGAATTTCTAAAAGATTTTTTTTCTGACAGAAACCATATTTTGTTCGACTTTAATTAACTGTATAGTGGGTTAGAGTGATTCTGAAATAAGGGTAACTCTACCTTTAAGTAAACAACAATCAATACAATGGGAAAAAAAACAGTGTAATAGTATGAAAAGTTTCCCTTGACGGTCCATATGGGGTTTTTTATAAGTCATTTAGTGGTGTTCATTTTTATTTATTTTTTGGTCCCCAGTCATAATTTTTTCTAGCAAATGCCGCTGTGATTCTAAATGTGTGGTTCTCATTTTCTTTTTTGATCCATTCCGGACTTCTAGAGCTGCCCTTGATACAGAAAACATTTGCCTATTAGCAATTTTGTCTCCTTGCCTTAGGACTTCAGAGCGGCCCCAGCCATCAGCAGGCATAAAAACATTGTGGCAAATGGGACAATAATGTGGAAGAATAATGTTCTCTGTTGGCTGCATTAAGGGGGGGGGGGGGTTCAGGTAAAGTAAATGACAATGGAGACATAAGGGAAACCAATTGTATTGTAAAATCACATAATCACTATGTCTGCATACCAAAAAAGTTTTTGATTTCTTCCACAGTGATTTTGATGTAGACATAAATGCACACCAACAACCAATTAATATGGCTGCCCATCTGAAATGCACAACTCTACACAGCTAGCAACAATTAAAACAGATACATAAAAGAATACAAAGAATATAAAAATCATTTTTAAAAGATTAAAAAAAACAAGACAATCAGCTGTACAAAACTCACCAGCAACCCATGCATAGGTTGTTGTCCACCTCAAGAATCCAAGCCTGTTCTCAGAACCAGGTTTCTAAGGCTTCACTAAAAGCCAGGTGGGCCAGGGCCAGTCTAACATCAGGGGAAATATTGCTCCAAACAGTGGGCACCATGACTGAAAGGGGGCTTTACCAGATGACATTCATCCAGAACATGTACTACATATATATTAACAAACTTTCTACCAAGTGCCAAAAAGCGACGTTCGGAATCAGTTGTGTGTCTTTGACAAACATCAACTAACTTTGCAAGGCCCTTATAGAGTCTTGTGCAAAAGAAAAGAAAGCATCTTTTAATTACTATTTTTTCTGTTTGTCTTTAGATATTTAATGCCACCTTTCTCCCATTCTTAGAATAGATAAGGGCAAAATACATTAATACAAGAAGTCCTCAACTTACAACAGTTCATTTAGTGACTGTTCAAAGTTACAATGGCACTGAGAAAGTGCCTTATGACATTTTTCACATTAATGACTATTGCAACATCCCCATGGTCATGTGATTTACATTCAGATATTTGACAGCTGGTTCATATTTATGACGTTTGCAGTGTCCCCGGGTCACATGATCTGCTTTTGCGACCTGACAAAGTCAATGGCAAAGCCAGATTCACTTAACAACCATGTTACTAATTTAACAACTGCAGTGATTTACTTAACAAATGGGGCAAGAAAAGTTGTAAAATGGGGCAAAACCTGTAACAAATTTCTCACAACAACCTAAATTCTGGCTCGATTGGGGACATAAGTCGAGAACTACCCGTATTAGCCAAGTAGCAAATCGTAACACCACTCAACAAATTATGAATGATCACTATTTATTTTCATTCCTTCTTAGTAAGGGGGTATGTCCCACATACATGGATGGGCTTCTATGGGCAACTGAAAGAACAAGCATGCCCATCAGTCTTCACAATATTTCATTTATTTATTAAAGAGAATAAGAGAATGCTTCTACCATCCTTTCTTTCCAATCTAAAAAGCCACTACTAAAAGAGATGCTCTTTTTTGATATAGACGAACATGAGACCCAATTGTCCTATAGAAAGATAAGGAAGATTTAGGGAACTCAATGTGCTAGTCACATTTTTTCCTTAGGATTGCTTTAATCTACATATTAATTTATCTTGCCATTCACTTTGGATGAATATGACCCTTAACATTCAGATGATATAAGAAGAAATATTTTTTTCATAAATCATTATTTCACACACGTGCCCCTTGTCACCCATTTGCTGTTTCAAATGGCAGTTCTGATGATTTTATTCCATTTTGTGTCCATCCATTTTTATACATTGTCAGTATAAAACATACATATTAGTCTTGTTTGTACATTGTTTATATAAAATCAAATAAATAGGCTAGAGATCTGATCTCAGAACTCAGAAATCTGTTGGATTTTTTAGATTCAGATCTTATGAGCTCTTAAGTGAAAGTTGTACTTTGGAGTTTCTTCATTGTTAAATGTAACAAAACAATATCAGATTTGGGACTGCCTTGCAAACTACAACAATATCAAATCAATTGCTTAATTAATTTTTATATATTAGAATTATACTGTTTCTTGTGCTAAACTTTAATTATGATTTAATTGCCATAATCAATTTGTTTAAGGCACTACCCATTATTATCCATGGCTTTTTTTTTGTTTCACTATTGTTGAAATTAATCTGTTTTATTTGAAAAAAGTAACTGTGAAAAACTTAAAGCCACAGATAAAAGATGAAAAAATAAAAGCAGTACTTAAAATCACTTCAGATGAGAGCTAACATTTCTAAGTGGAATATAAAACTTTTTAAACAAGCAACAGTTAAACATGATTAATGTTCTGGCAACAAACAATTGTTAAAAAATAATAAAACAGCATCTATCTTTAAAAATAACTGAAAGGCTACAGTGTTTTTTGCTTGCTGTGCCAAATGATATTTAAAGGATACGTGCAGAACACATTTGAAAGATTTATTCAACTTAATGACTTGCACAAGAGCATTATATGATCTTGCACAAGTATAAAAGTGCATATATAAAAGTATATCTATACATCCTCATTGCACTTGGTGGCAAGAGTTCTTGGATTGCCCATTAATTCTTTGCTTAGTCAAAAACAGGAAAACAAATTCTGCGGGACTAATTATTAATTATTTTAGGTAATGATTTTAATAATAGTTCAAAAAGTAATGTTAGAAATATCAGAAAGAATAAGGATACCTAATTATACAATGTTTCATATTTAAGAAGCATGTAATGATTTCACCTCTTTAAAAAGTTAATTAATATGATAATTTTTTGCTCCTAAAGATTCTCAAAAAGTAAACTCAGTGAGGCTTAACGACACATGGAACACATCCTAGATTATGCTTAATATTACAAGCCGGAAGAGTTTACATCCAGCCTCAACTATTAATAAAACAGAACAAACATTCCACAAGCTGTATTTTCCTATGCAAACTAAAGAATATTCCATATTACATTTAAATGCCATGAGGGTTAAATCACCGTCTTTATAACCAGTTTGCATTTAACTTTACAATGCAATAATATGGAACTGTCAAGAGTTTCCTCTTCTATATAAATCCATTTGCTGTATTTTTTTTAAGTTCCCATTCCTAATTTAAATGCACAGTTTATTTAATAAAATACCTTTCAAGTAATTTGCTTCCTGTCTTCCTGCTTAGCTGGGAAGGATACACCTTTTCTACTACAGGAACAAGTTGGTTTTTCTTTTAAGCATACCCAGCTCCTGAAAGGGATACAAGAAGTAACTGAGCAAGAGACAAAAAATATATCACACTTTTCTTAAAATCGTCAGGGCTAATGTTTGAAGGACATTAATTCCATACTGCAAAAAGCTAGCCCTTTTGAGAAAAAAAAAAGTTCCATGAAGGATTTCACAGTTGAATTGGGAAGAAGAATCATATTTCTGCTCAGACTGTAAAGCAACATTTCTAAAAGGAACTATAGATGATTGCAAGCAGATGTACAGTGTTCTCATCTTAAAGGAATTTCTCTTGTGTATGTATATGTAGAATATTGGCAACAGCTTGCACAGTATATTTTAACCTTTTAAGTTTTTTGCAAGGGAAGAGGGAGAAAACCTATGTTATCTATGTCACATTTGATAGGTTATATGCTAGGCTTCTGTGTGTTTGACTTAAGGAGAAATAATAATTTTCATCTATCAAAGAAATAAAATGCAATAAAAATTGTACTGAGTTAAACCAGTAAGTCCCACTAGGTCAATAGGGTTTCATGCTTTTGACCTCTCCCTGGAATGAAACTTTTTCCAGTTTCATTTGGAAGTGCTGAAATTGGAACTGCTGGCTTGCAAAATGCATGTTTCACCAATACATGTTTCACCAATGAACCTTCCATCTTATGGATTACTTTAGTTTTTTAAAAAAATTGCCCTTCTGCAGTTAGTTTTATTGGAAGATTGTAGGACAAGATGAAATATCTTGGTTAATAGAGTGTGTGTGTGTGTGTGTGGTGCTTCTGGTTGGAGCCAGAGTCTTTTCAGAAATGCTTGTTATGTCAACAAACAATAATCTAGCTCCAAGACTGAGAAGCACAAGGCAAAATATCTATACAGCTGGTCTCCAGATTACTTTTGAGTTGCTTCATCAATTCAGTAGAGATTCTTATCTCTAGGCGTGTTTCATTAAGTGTCTGAGAAGCCTCTTCTAAGTTCCGGTTCAGGAAGTGTGATAACAGCTCCTGAGTATGCATTATGAACATTAGCAGTAATAACAGCAGAACCTAAAAACTTTGTACTGAACTTTTCTATTTATTAACTGCCAGAATTTGGATACCTTGCTTTATTCAGGTAACACAATCCATTCATTATTGTCTAGGCTGAATAACAGCCCATCCTCATCTATCCCAGGCCATACTGTCACTATCTGGTTAAAATTGAACCAAGCAAGATGCAGTTTTCTGATGTCTCCACCATGTTATCTCTTCATGGGATGACTCTGTCTCTGAGAAAGCAGGTCAGTGATTTGGGATTCCCTCAGGCCAAGAAGGTGAAGTCATAGCTAGGGAGAGTTCTCCTAACTTTGGTGTATCAATTATGCCTTACCTGGAGTGTAAGGATGTTGCAACAGTAATGTTCCTGTTAGTTACTGTGTGGATTACTGCTCTTGTAATCTCTATGAGCTATCTTTAAAAGCTCAAGTGCTGTCTGGTATACGACAGTGAGAACACATAATACCCATGTTCTGGGCTTTGCACTAGTTATTTGCTTTCAAGTGCATTCAAAGCATTGGTTTTACTATGTAATGCTCTACATGGTAAGGCACTAGCAGACATACTTATAGGATCCCTTCCTCCAACTAGAACCTGCTAGTTGTTCTCTATTGTGGCTCCCAAACACTGTGTTTGGTTGGTGTACTCTTGGACACCTCCTTTCAAAATTTAATCTGCTCCTACACCTTTCTGTAAGGTATTAGAAAAAAAAGTTGGGGGAAGGAAAGCCTATGACATACAAGTTGACAACATTAGGGATAGGGCTGTGTGTACATTTTGTTGTTTTGTACTGATGGAATGAAAGTCTCTGGATGCAGCATTCATTCATTAATTAATTAATCTGACTGTCCAGCTCATCTCTTCATGGACATATCCTTATCATTTTCTTGGCAACAGAACATAAGTGATTTATGATTGCCTTCTGCTGATTGGTTGAGAAGCAAATCTTGCTGAATTCAGACCTCCAATACCAGAAAACCAATGGTAAAATGGATTTTAGGATTCTAGCCTCTTGCCTAGATTAGTAATTCGTATTTCACAAGTTACACTTTGTGGGACATTTTTCAAAAGCAGCCCTATTACGACAGAAACCTATTGTAGATGTTCTGCCAAATCTGAATGGCTCATGAAGAGGTACAGGTGGCACACGCAGGTGTTTCTGCAATGATGCATACTATATCGTTTTTAAAAATGTGCTTGAAATTGTTGAATTCTCGTTTCCCCTGATGAAATCCAAGAATTATAATACAACTTAACCAAACTTGGTTTTACAAAGTTTCCTATTATTCTATTCTCTTTATTACTATTGGTAATATTATCACTATAAATGTTGTCTGCTTCATTCTGTCTTTAATTTAAAAAATAGTAACAATTGCCTGTCCCTTTATGAAGGCATTTTGTATCAAACCTAACAAACACAGAAGCAATTGTTAATATTATTGGCCACCAGTAAATATGTTTAAAAAAAACACCAGTTCTTCATTATCAGTTGAATCCTCCGATTCTTTTAAATCCCATTAAACTTTATTCAGAATGAACAAGCTGCATTTTTCTCTTACAAGGAAGCAAGCTGGAAAAGTTTTTTTCATATGTTGTGGCTCTACTCTGGGTTTTTCCAAACTGAAATGTAACTATTGTATACACTATACACCAACCATTATACTATTATACTAACTATTATAGTTACTATACTAACTAACACATTTCACTGCATTTCATACCACGTATGACTGTGTATGTGATGAATAAAATTTGATTTGATTTGATTATTGTATAAACACTTGGAGTCAGGATCAAGAAGGCACAACTAATCAACATACATTTTTAAAAATTTATTAATGTACCTAAATTATATGGCCATCCATGTGTCCAAATAAACTTTAGGTGGCAAACAAAAAAACAAAACATTGCTTTAAAACTAGGTGAAAACAAAATTAGGTTGAGCTCCATAATCACCAATCATATACACCCTTGCCAGAACTCCCATAATGCATATACTGGTCTCATTGCCTGGGGCAAGAGTCAGGTCTCGATAGAGCCTTCCAAAAGGCCAATGGAGTTGGGACAGTCTATTGTGTAGGACAGGCTCCATGACAGAGAAGATATACTTCCTAGGGTCTTGCAGATGACGTTGCTTCCCCAGTGAGACCCTGAGTATGCCCACCCCACCCCATTAAATCGGATGGACAGAAACCAGTGAGGAAAGCTAGCCTCTCACGTAACCTGGTTATGCTCCCTTAGTCAACTGCAAGAGCTAGGAAACTGGCTGGCTGTATTTTCTTCACCTATAATAAAATAAGTAGTGGGCAGTTTCTGCAACAATGCTTGCAAATAAAATTCACAGTGAAGCAATTATGAAATACACAGCACTAGACATCACCCAAAGAACTCTAATAAAAACAGAGTGAAAAACTAATTGTAAGAGAATATAGAAGAGGAATGATGGAGCATTGATGGCAAACCTTTTAGAGACTGAGTGCCCAAAACTGCAAGTCACATGCATGTACCAGCGACACAAACACCAGCTGGCTATTGGGAGGTGGGGCATCACAACACCGGCAGCTCTGCAAAAGGGGTGATCTTTTTCTTTCATGAGCTTCTGTTTCTGTTTCTCTGCAAACGATATAAAGAAATGCCATGGAGAAACACAGTGAAGCTCAGCTGAGTGACGGTGTGCATGCCCACAGAGAGGGCCATAGGTTCGCCACTACTTGTGTAGAGCATATGCTGTATATTCCAAGACTGTGACAATCCAGTGTAATGAGATACTCTGGACTATACAATATAAATGCAAAAGTGTTACGAACACAATCACACATATGCCTATTGTTATAGCCGAAAACCTGGTCCAAATCGGTGAAAGAAAACTCAAGAAACCGGGTCCGTTTGGATGACCGCGAGGGG
>JAEANM010027463.1:0-10538 GCA_017656035.1 Myanophis thanlyinensis | reverse complement strand
ATTGTATTTTGTATCTCTACTTTGTTTTTATTGGCTGTAAACCGCCCCGAGTCCTGAGGGAGAGGGGGCGGTATATACATTAAATTAAAAAAAAAATGTTACAGAGGATTTATTTATTCATTTTTCCTCCCGGGAAACATGAGCTTGCCCTTCTTCAACCAGGTGCCCTCCAGGTAGTTCGATCTCTTTTGCCACAGTTTGAGGGCACCTGAGCTGGGTCAGGCTGTTGGATATGCCGCCTGTCCTCTCGACCTGTGAGTTTCAAGCCTCAAATCATTATTTTCCCTGCAGGGGATTGTTAAGAGAAAGCCTAGAATGCTTAGGCAAAACAAAAGCAAAACACTTTTAGAGTGTGTGTGTGTGTGTGTGCCTGTGTGTGTGTTTCTTTGCTTTGTTGGAACAAAAAGTTGCATTTGGCTGTACTTCTTTCTCAACAGAAGCTCTTTTCGCAGCGGATCTCAGGCAAGAAGTCAAAATAAGCAATGAAATGTTTCTTTACTTTAAAATCCGAGAGTTGGAAATCTTTTTCGTACCTCCAGGGTGTGCTACTAAGAGTGTTTTAAGTATATTATTGTGCCTCCAGAGAGGTGGGCCTTTCAGAAAGCATTAAAATAAACCTTCCCAAGGTTGCAGAAAGTTACTGTTTAAAAAGAAAGAAAAAGAAAAACTCGCTCCGGCTGTTCTACTCACTATCTTTTCCTCTGCCGATTTCTTTCCTTTACAACCCGAGAGAAAGCCGGAATTCGATGCGAGGGTTTGAAAAGCCGTCAACACGATAGGAAAAAATAGAGAAAAATATTCTTCCTTCTCTTTCTTAGCTTATATGTGCCGGATAGAAGAATGAACTGTCCTTCAAGATTGCCATGGGTTTGCAACAGAGAAGTGCTACATAGATTTCTCTGCAGCCTTTAGTTTACGACCTTGAGCCTTGGTTTGTTAACGTGGTTTATTATACAAGCTACAAGTGCCTGCCTTCACACAGCATCATGATTCAAGGGCTATGTCGCACAAACCACACTTCTGAGTCTTATTAACCCAGGAAACTAAAAAAACATAAAAAACCCAAGGCATTGAAGGCTTAATGCCAGTATCTAACCCAGGTTAATGGTTTGGCTACCCAATATTTTAAGAAATGGACTTGCATGAGGCAGGCTGATGCGCTCTCAAAGCAGATGGAGGAAAATCAGTATAGATGGATGGATGGGAGGGAAGGAGGGAGGGAGGGAAAAAAGGAAAGAAAAGGAGAAAGACAAGAGGGAAGGAAGGAAGATGAGGAAAGGGGAAGGGAGGGCGAGAGGGAGGGAGAAAGGAAGGAAAAATCATCTTTCAGAATGAATTTAGTTATTAGAATCTCAAAAAGTGATTTGCTTTTCAGATGTCTACCATTTTGGATCGTTTTAAGAAAAGCAAAGTTTTCATCTCAAAAAGGAAACTGCAATTCAGGTTATTGACCCAGGGAGTTATTCTTTGCTTCTGCATTTAAACAAACGGGGGAGGAGAGTCCTATTGTACATCATAAACTTCTGGTTCCTTGCAGATCTCTGGGGAAGCATTATTAGATCCTGTCCATCCAGGTGTTGGGTGGCATTCCGAGCCTTCGATTCCCAGCCTGCCTTTCTTTCTTTCCACTGTCATGTTTCAAGAGCCAGGAGCTATTTTCAACATTTCCTTTTCCAAGTGCAGCGACTCAGAATATGAAGTGCCCGGAAAGCAGCTCAGATCTTCTCTTAAAAGATTTTACTGGAATGATGTGGCTCAGAAACAGATCCAGCATCTGCTGGTCTGAAATGTCAGATTACTCAACCAAAATACGGCTTGTTTTGCCCCCTCCCTCCCTAAAAGCTCAATTTAAGTCGAAACAAAAAATGCCATAAAATTGGGCTGGCGATTGCTCACCATCAAGTCTACACCGTCCAGCAGATGGCACATGGGGCGCATGAAACACCACCTACAGGAAAGCAGCTGCCACCAACCAGATGTGGTATCATTGCTTAGCCTTCCCACGTGGGTTGCCACTAATCTTCCCATGATTGCTGGTTACCTCTCTCTCTCTCTCTCTCTTTGCCTGCAGTTGTTTTTCTCGATGAGTATTTAAAGTGAGAACATGTCCCTGGTATACAATCATCTGGAGAACTTTTTAAAGAGAGCAGTTGGATCACAGACATCTCCACTTTGGCGGCACAATAGAGAATAACGGAGTTGGAAGACACCTTTTGGTGGTCTTTTAGTCAACCCCCCCCCACCCCCCCACCCCCAGCTCAATCCGGAGACCCTATATCACTTCTCTTTCCTTATGGCCCTCATCTCCAAGGTCACCTGGGCACGAGAAGACCAAATGGAGCAGGGCCAGTGGAAGTGGCATGGGGTCGATCCCTTTTCCTTGTTGAATGGATTCCAGGGGATTCTTAGAATCCTCTTGCTGGTGCTAAATGGGGGCCTAAGGCAATCTCTAGCAGACACATTCACAACTCTACAAAATTTGTATCTCACCGTTGAATGTGGGTTGAAGGAAAAGAAAAAAACGAAGCCAGCAATTCTTGGGGTGTTTGCAGATTCTTTGCAGAAGAGCACAGTGGTTGCCTTTTTGTGATGTTGCTTCAATAATAAATACTCTCTTGACGCAGAGATGTGGATTCTTGCTACCATGGGAATAAAGCTGCAGGTGGGGTGGGATTGAAAGATTTTTACTTTTATTTTTAGACGTTCCAAAAGCGATTGCGTGAAACACTTCTTTGCTGTTACTTTTGGCCTTCAGCTGACTGAGCAAAGGATGAATCAGAGCGATGGAGTTTGAAATCAAGGGGAAAAGGCTTAGTGGCTGAAGCTCAGAAGCCATTAATTTTGATGGTTCATTGCAATCTCGGGCGTTTGGAGGCCCTGTTTGCAGAGAAAGAAAACATATCTGGGATTAAATTATGTTTATACGCTTCCTGCCACTGTGGACTTTCAGTGCTGTTGAACCTCTGCAGTATAGCACCAAAACACCGCAGGATGAAAGCCCCCGCCCAAAAAAAAAATACGAAAGACGTTGATGAAAAACAATCCATGTGTTGGGAAAGCACTGGGGGATTTTACTGACATACTGCAGAATTTAATCTGGATTTGGATTGCACGGATGCAGCTTTTGTTTCCCCCCATTTTGTCTTCCTTTGCTTTTTTGCTTCCTTTGCTCAGCTCTCCGGGTCACGGTTATCCCAAAGGTGGTTTTGTTTTGTTTTTCAAGAGGCAACTGGACTCTCCTGGTTTTTCTGTGAAGGCTTTTCGCTTCTCATTCTAGAAGCTTCTTCGGCTCTGACTGAATCCTTCCATTCCTCAGAGTTGAGGAAGCCTCTTGGATGAGAAGTGAAATGCCTTCAAACAAAAACCAGAAAGTTCAGTTGCATCTTGGGGGGGGGGGGAAGCACATTTGGGACATAATTTGAGGTAGATATCCAATACAGGTAGTCCTCAACTTACTACCAACAATTGAGCCCCAAATTTATGTCGCTAAGTGAAACATTTGCTTGAGTGAGTTTTGCCTCATTTTTACCTTCTTTCTTGCCACGGTTGTTAAGTGAATCATTTCCGTTAGTAAGTCAGCAACAGGGTTGTGAAGTCAATCTGGCTATCCTGATTGATTTAGCTGGTCAGAAGATCACAAAAAGGGATCATGTGATTCCCCCCCCCCCCCAAACACATTGCAAGCATCATAAATATAACTCCGGACAGCCTCACGGTGTGGTAGCTGTGCTCCTAATTGCTTTAGTGGGTTCTATAGTGATCCTTTCTCTGTAAACTGAGCAGAAAAAAAATTACTCTGTAGCCTAGAATAATCAGCTTGGAGGGAAAAATAAGTTGATTCCCAGAGACTTTCCAAGGTGTGGTGCATCCAGAAATCAGGAGAAGAAGAAAAAGAAAGAAAAGGGGAAAAAAATGAGGCAGAAGGAAAAGTGACTGTTACTAATTTTATGCTAGCCAAATTGCAGCTTTAATGCAAAAGCCTATTCAAAATATTTCCTAAAAATTACTGAAATGTATCACATAAAGCAGGGATAATATTAGAAATGATGCAAAGCATACCAAAGAAGAAGCAAGGGAAATTATGTTCTGTTTGGTATTTTGGCGGCAATTTAATTTAATTTTTTTTACTTGCAATGTTTTGGCAACTTCTGCAGTTGTAAAAGCAATTGGATAACCTTAGCAGCAAATGTGTAAAAAAAATCGAAAATCCTTCCAGTGTATCAATATATAATTAGCATTTTCAGCATTTCAATAATCTTGCAAACCACAGTTATGCGAATATTGTGGCTTGGAAAGAATGTGTAGAAGGTAACGTAAGTAGAAAGGATATTATAAGCAATTTCTTTTAAATGAATAGAAACTATACAAAAATATATATAAAAAAAATTATGTCCTGGTATTATTTCAGCCCATTTGTTCATTTTATAGCTAACAAAAGAAGTTATTTTTGGCCAAACAAATACCTAAGTTACTTGTTTCAGTTAAATTTAATAGCTTTTTAATATAGTTATTAGTTTATTCTTTAAGACATCTTTCAGCTTCACGAAGTTTCCTTCATATCTCTTTTGGCATTTAAAAAAAAAACCTGTGTTTTTAAAGAAGGAAATAATACTGAATTAGAACCAGCTCTCGCCATATTTAATCCCCTTTGGAATAACTTCTTCCCCAAAACAGGGCTTTCAGAATTTTGTCTTTATAAGTATTGCTTCCTGCTTTTGCTTCATTTAAAAAAAAAACTGGAGAAGGCTAAGATGGAAGGAAATGAGCAGTGATTTAAAAAAAAAAAAATAGGCATTTCACAGCTGTAATTCTAGTCTGCTTTCAACATCATATTTAAATTTCAAATAGTCTCAGAACTGGGGAACTAGTCATGACCCCAGGTTTTTGGTGCTGGGAAAAAACACAGCAAATTCTGAAATAGCCCTAGAAGTTGAATAACAAGCAAGATCCTTTCATCACCTTTTCCTGACTCAGTAATTAAAGTCATCGGCTTAATGTGTCATTCAAAGGTAGAGGAGTTCTCATTTGGGTTTGTGCAAAGCTAGAATTCAGAACCAAGGTTTGCGGTAGGTTGCAAGAATTCAGAGCCAAGATTTTAAAGCAGGCTGGCATGGCAATTTTGGGAAATGAAATCCACACATTTTCAAGGGGCCAAGTTTAAAAAAAAACAAACACACACACACACAGCCTTGAGATCTAGTTGTTGTTGACCTGCATTTTTTGTAGCTTGCTCTCAATTTGGAAGGCGCAATCAACCTTTTAATAATTAAAGAACCACAGACCACTAGGAGATGCAAATATATTGGGACCTGCTGGTTTGTTAAACCAGATCTTGGGGCTGTCGGTTTTGTGAAGCCAGGTTGTGAATCGCGGTAAGATAGCCAGTCGACACAAAACAGATAAATAAATGCAAGACTCTCTGAGATGCAAATGAGACTCTTAACTTCTCTTTCTATGTATCATGTCACAATGCCCATAAAAATGGCCAGAGCATCAATCACTCCATCGTGGATACCATCTTGAGTTTCTTAACCGTATATACCCGGATGATTTGACTCTTCCTGGCCTACAAAATTGATCAGGCAGTGCTGCCCAATGGGCAGCAATTGCTTCCACTCAATTCAAAGAAAAAAAAAGGCTAATTTCTTCCAAGAACAAACCCGCCGGTACAGAAACAGGCTTCTCTGGAAATAAACCACTGGCTTGTGTTTAGGGGTCTCTTTCATGTTTACATCAGCCAAGTGGTCATTTCCTGTCTTTTATGGGTTGGGCATCACACATCTGGGCTAAAATAGCATGCCATATCCCTGCATTTGAGTAAACTTGATCCAGATTTACCAGTACCCTTGCTTGCCTTAAAAGAATGAAGAGATGGATTCAAAGGCATCATGGAATCCGGTGAAAGGTTGTTTGCAGATTGCATTCAAGGCAAATGAATTGTTCGCAGACTAAATTCAGGGCAATTTCTTCCCGCAGAAGAAATGCAAAGTTTATCTTTGGTTGGTGAAAGTGACTGAAATCAGCGAAGCCCATTTAATTGGGATTAGAAGCCTGACTTTCGTGGAAGCAAAACCTTATTACTCTAAAAAGAACATGTCAGCCATTTGAAAACACGTGTGACCCAACCCCAGCGGATTCATGTTTTTCAAATAAGGATTTACTATATGCATATTTAAGAGTTCCCACGGGGTTGGCCTCCTCGGGGTTCCACCATCGGGAAGATGCCATCTGACAGCCCCGAGGGTACGGGCCTTCTCTATGGCGGCACCTTCCCTGTGGAATGAATTCCCCCCGGAGATTTGTACTATTACAGATCTCCGGTGTTTCCGATGTGCCCTGAAGACCCATTTATTTCAACGAGCCGGCCTGGCCTGACACCTGAGGGTTTTAAATTAAGTTTAAATTTAAATTTAATATTTAAACCACTGATTTATTTTAAATTTAAATTGTTTAATATTTTTAAATTGATTTTTAAACTTAAATTTTAAAATGTTAATATTTTTAACTGATCAGCCGTCATTTAATTATTTTAATTGGATTTTTAACTGTTTATGTATGTTTTTATTGGCTGTGCACCACCCCGAGTCCCCTGGGAGAGGGGGCGGTATATAAATCTTGTTATAAGTGCATCAGGCTGTGCTCTTTTCAAAATGCTGCAGTGCCGTTCCCATGACTTATGGCCAACTCAAAAAAGGGAACTGTAGCTACCAACAGCCAGGTCACTTCCTGATCACATGACCCATTCAGGTGCTTGACAACATGGCTACTTTTATGGCTGTTTGCAGCATCCTGTGGTCACGTGACTGTGTGTTTGCAACCGTTTTTGCTGAAATGTGCCACGTCTGATGTTTTCTGCAAAACCACACCCACAGCGAGCCCTGGATTCACTTAATGACTGTAGGATTTGCTTAACGAACATTGTCACAACAAACCTTGTAAAATCAAGTTGGTAATGTGAATAACTGTTTTTACGACTGTCGGGACGTACAGCTGTAATAGGCAGACTCCATTATGATCATACGTTGTACATTATCAACATGGAATGAGATTTTTCAAAGTATGTATTAGATTGAAGCCAGCGTAACATTGGAGGAGAAAGAAAAGAGGTTAGGTTTCAGAGAAATCTTCCCAGAAATACATACAAATTTCCAAGCGTTTTTCCCCTTCTTTGAAATATTCAAAATTCAGACTCTAAATTAACTATTTTCTTTATAAAGGGCTCTGTACCTCTTGTCAGACTTTTACAAGGAAAGTATCGCATTTAATTTTTCTCACTGGTTTGCGTAGAATAAAACTAAGGTGTTTTTCTTACCAAAGACACAACCAGCATTCAGAAGCTAAACGTCAAAAAAAAAAACCTGAAAAATTTAGGAAAGGATCTAAAAAAATTACCTGGGAAATTATCATCACATTCCCTGGAGTGATTCTAATTTTGCACAAGACATTTTCCAGATGACCCAAGGGTTAGTTTACTTCTTTAGATGTCGGGGTTGGACACCGAGAAATTGGTTATTAAAGCAGCAGCTATGCCATCCAGACAATTTCTTAGGTACAGCATTTTTTTTTTTAAATGAAAAATAACAAGGAGACATTTTCCACCTGGATCCTTCATTTCAGATGCCAACATGGCCTGTCCTAATCCTGATTGCAATATAGAGCACACTGGATGCGTTGAATTTTAACAATTTTCGGTCCACGGGCCGGGGGGGGGGAGGGGCTTCTTAACCATTGTCCGATGCAGTTGAATCTATGGATGCTGAATTGCAACATACTTAAAAAGGCTGAAGATGATAGTTGTGGTAGACATTCCCCAAAGCCAATATGATAACATTATGGAACATACCACTTCTTCAGATTCATGGGGCGGGATGTGTACAATTTCAAATTGCATCCCATCCAAGACAGAAACAGAGTGATATTATGTCCTGGGAAATGAAGTCAAGCAAAAGCTATCAACAACTGAGAAAGGACATAAAAATAATTATTCCGTCACGCAAGATCATTCTACTAGGAAAGCCTTCTGCTGCATTATCTATAGGCGGATAGGAACTGCATGTTTTCCCCCACCTCTCATCCGATTCTTTCCTGAAGTTATTCTACCTATCCTTTCACCTTAACCTTTGCATTTATAGGTGAAATTCCACCTTCAGTCTCTCTGAATGAGTCAATGAGCCAAAACAGGTTCCAGATCTGTTTATCTCAAAAGACTAGCTAGAAGTTCTAGTTTTCATACCCTCATCCACTTTAAAATATACAGAACAACTTATTTACAGGGAAAGAGAAATTCAAGGAAGAAAGCTTTGAACATGTCAACTCAGCTCACCAGTGGAGTTTAACCTACTCCATTAAGAAAAATAGCAATTTCATTCACCCAACAGCCAGGATTTGGTTAGTCTTCCCTACGTTAGTCTTACAACGGAGAAAAACACACTCACACCACAGAGTGTAAGAATTAGAGCAAATTCCTTGGATGGAGAACGGACCTCTTTTCACGAATGAAGGCAAATATACAAATATGTCTGTCCCAGGATAATGTCCCATGATAAAAGAACTTCGTTTCCTTTGACGTTTATTCTTAACATGCCATTATGCAGACTTCTACGCCACTGATGATTTATTTACAGTTTATACAATTTGTGTCCGAGATGTATGAATACCACACATTTAAAAAAAAATATTTGCATTCCATTAAAAAAAAGAGAGATAGAGAGAGAATGTACACAAAAATAATGTGTTCTGGGCCCCTTCTGCCATAATTACATTTTTTATACAGTGCAGAATAAAATTTAAACTCGGTGTGTCCTCTAAGATATATTCTCAGGCAAAATAAAAAATAAAAAAGATATGAACAAGTTGATTCCCCCAAAAAGCATCCTTCATTTCTATAAAACACAGGGTCATTGTGCCCTACAGCTGTTTGGTATTTGCCACGATAACTTTTAAACACGCATGCCCATAACAGTCACACAGTCTTCCTCATCCATACAATTTCTACAGCAAATATTGCCGGCACGTGAAACCATTTTAATACTGCTCAACCAAGGCTGATGTTGGGGTTTATGAAAAAAGTTTGAATAAATAAGCATGTGAGCCTTGTTAGTCTTTTTATTCCCATTTTCAACCTTTATTTCTCAAAGTGCTTTTTGTAACTTTTGTACTTAATATTTAAAATAGGCTTGGTATAGCCAGCAAGGAAAGTGAGTTTTAGATCATCAGGCCGTTGGTTGTAGGAGATGCTTCCCAATCATTCTTTGTTAGGTTGTGGTCTGTCTGCGGGCTTGTGTGTGTCTGTGTGTGTGTGTGTCCTCGAGGCTTGTGTTTCAAAACCTCAGCAACCCTTCAGAGATAAGAGCAAACGTTGGAAAACGACACACATGATTTTGGAAGAAAGCCGTAAGGAATTATTTGGGGATTCGTTTCTCCGTTGCTCTGATCGAGGGGTCAAAGACATAGTGAGCGGAATATATTTTCTCCTTAGTGCCAAGCCCCCCCCAAAAAGCCACAAGGACAGGCCAACTTTTGCCAACTGAAGAACTTTCTCCAAAAAAATCTCATGGGTTGGCTGTCACAGGGATTGTTCCTGAAGCTGTTCCTTTCTTGTAGGGTGGGTCTCTCTCTGTCTGCCCCTCCACATCTAAAATCCATGCTCATCCAGGCTCATTAAAATGGAACATTACATGCTGGAAGGGGGAAGGGTATGTCTTTGGAAAGAGACTGGATTTAGACCCTGGAAGAAGGAATCCGAAAACGGTTCTTTCAGAAATGGGTGTAGGTCTCGGGGCTGGGGGATTTGTGGGGGTCCTCCCAAGATGAAGCCACACTGGGCATTTGGGGGGTCCGCCCCAAAAAGACTCACAAAATGCATCACCTTTGGCAAAAGACAGAAAGAGCGTTCCTTCCATTGATGTCTTGAATATTTATATACCTCATGAACAACTAACAGACTAACTTCTGGGGAAGTCTTGGGGTTCCCAGCGAAGAGTTCCAGCAGGAAGTCCTACATAGTTTCCACATGGATCCCTTGAGATTCTCTATCCCCACCCCAAGGAAGCTGAGCTCCCCAGCTTCATTGTCACATCACGCAAGGTTTGATGTCTTGATATGTGACCTGTTGGTGGTAGTAGGAGCCGCTGCCTCCCGAATGCATGGAAGATGACGCCATGGCGTTGATGGAGAAGACGAATTCTTTCCGATCGCACATGCTCGGAGACTGGGAATGGTACCGGATTCCTGAAAGCAAAGCAGAGAGAAAGATTGAAGGAGCTGTGGGGAGAGGAAGAGGGAAATGGCATCACCCTGGAGGCTTCCTGGTTCAACACTGAAAATTGGATTGAATTAGAGGGTGGATTTTGAATTCTCTTTGCTTTGGACAAGGGTGCAGACAATAATTTCTGCTTCTGGTGCAGCTAACAATTATAGGGAGGGTTTAACTCTAAGTATGAATATCGCTGAGATTGACCAGAAGGCTTCTTTTAAAGATATATCAACTTTCATGACTAACTCTACCTACAGAAGGAAGGCAGGAAGGAAGGAAGGAA
>JAEANM010027462.1:0-10538 GCA_017656035.1 Myanophis thanlyinensis | reverse complement strand
ACATATATATATAGATATATCTTTTATGTGCATGTGTGTTTAGCTTTGTATTTTATTTCACTTTAGCATTAAAATTCTGAGTACTGTTGTTTTTTTCAAACCCCCCACTACAGTTAAACAGCAGTCATCCCCATGCCATTTATAACCTGAAGTTTACTAGCAGTGTCACCTGAGATTTTTCTATGGAGGCATTGTGTTTATCACACATTGGACTAATCTCCATGCCTTTCTCCCGCTCACGATCTCCTTGGTGGAAGAATTCTATCATGATTCGGTCTGTCCACTGGCGATAGAGCTCTAGTGGTTTTGTGGGGTTGCTGAGATCTGCACAGTGTACAATATTCTGCAAAACCTGTGGAGAAGAACAATTACATAACGTTTACAGTGGAACTACATCACAAAACATATCAAAGAAGAAATATCATTGGAAGTCTTATCTTCACAACTAATACGTTACAGCACTTCAATTTTAGTAAGGTAAAGGTAAAGGTTCCCCTTACACATACATGCTAGTCATTCCCGACTCTAGGAGGCGATGCTCATCTCCGTTTCTTAGCTGAAGAACCAGCTCTGTCTGCTGATGATTCTGTGGACATGTGGCCGGCATGACTAAACGCAAAAGGCGCACAGAGTGCTGTTACCTTTTTAAAAATGGTTTAGAGTCTCCTGCTTGAGCAAGATTCAAACCTTTATTGTCAATGCACAAAGTGTGTGCAGTGAAATTGAATGAGCCTTCCCACCAAGGTGGTCCCTATTTTTCTACTTGCATTTTTTTGCATGCTTTCGAACTGCTAGGTTGGCAGAAACTGGGACAAGTAACAGGAACTCACTCTGTTACGCGGTGCTTGGGATTTGAACTGCCGAACTGCTGAACCTTTCTGGTTGACAAACTCGGTATCTTAGCCACTGAGCCACCTTGTCCCCTTTTCAATTTTAGTAATAATGTTTAATAATTAAGTGTATGTATGCACCTCATTCATTTCTTTCTCTGCCTCTTCTCTATTATTTTTCTTAGCACCAAACTGAGACAGAACTTAAAAATATATTTTAAGTTGATTCATGTCTTTTATACAGTAACCAATAATGCTCTTTGAACGTAATAATATTAAGTTCTGAACAAAGGACCACAATAGAACTATCATTTGACATTCATGGTTTTAATAACTAGCCACAAAATCTTAAGCTCAGCTCTAACTTTATTTAAGTAGGAATTGAGCTTGGGATTCACATCTCTGAATGAAATTTGCTCTTCTCCATTTTATCCCTGCTCTTTAGTGCCTTACCTGAATGCGATCTGAGTAGTTATCCAAAAGCAGGACTCCCAAGCTGGTCACTTTCTTGGTCTCTACCATTGTCTTCAGATCAGCCAGAAGATTCATATGTTTTGACATATCTGTTGCCAGCACCTGTTTATAACCCCCCACCACAATACAAAAATTATTTATCTGTCTTCCTCTCCCTATTTTCAAGAACACTAGAAAGAAGAGACAATATCACTTCAGAAACAAAGTTCTTGTTTTGAAACAAAGTTCAGAAAAAGTTAACACATATTTTCAGGGGGAAAAAAGTTTTGTTATGTCTGCAGGCATTTATTCATGCATTCATACATACCAACCCTAGTAAAGCAATATTACACAGAGTAAAGAAAAGTAATAAGAAATAGGAGGAAGTCAAGGCATTTAAAAAATTAAGGTAAGAAAAAAAAAGCCTTGCTAAAGCTTACATCATTATTATACTCTTTTCCCATTCTTACATGTCTTCTTTACTTCCACCACATCTATATACACTGCTTCATATGCTGTATTTTATTTTTAAACTTTTGATTTCTCTTTTTCATGTTTTCAATTACATCCAACCATTATTTTCTCAGTATCACCCTTCCTTTCAATCCATTTACCCTTTCTTCATGTATTCATTTGGTGATTTGATCCTCATTCATTCCCCCTCTGTGACCAAACCACTTTAAAATATTTTTGTTTCATTATGGCCATTCATTTCTGTATTTAATCCAGATTCAGTTAGCATATATTAATCCTTACCTTGTTTTATAGCACACATTTTAACCCATACTCATTCCCACTGCATTCAATTTATTTCTTCTGACAAACACAACTTACAATCATTTCCTCCATATTCCCTGTCACAGACTATTCTTTCATCCATAGTCAGATTTTCAGATTCATATTCCTTGTTACATCTAACAGTCTAACATTCACTGCAAATCATTCAGATTATTAGCCAGCAATATAGCATCATCCTCATATAGAAATACTTGTATAATCATACTCAAAACAACATTGCTCTAACATCACCCATTGACATTCTTTAAGCAGTTGTCAATAAGTAACATTACACAGTCAAGGAACAGTTCATATCCTAATCTAACTCTATTCAGTGTTGAGTCATTTGCTAAGCATTCCATATGTTCTCATATATGCTTTACTTTCAACAGACAGTCTTTAGGTTAACAACCACTAGCTCAGTGACTGTTTGAAGTTGTTATGGTACTGAACAAATGGTACTAATGACCAGTCCTTGAAATTCTAACTGTTACAGCACCCCTGTGGTCACATGATTGTGATTTGGGTGCTTGGCAATTGCCTTGCAGCATTCCGTGGTCATGCAATCACCATTTGAAACTTTCCCACAAGTAAAATCAATGGGGAAGCCAGCAGGAAATCCCAAGTTACTCTGGGAAGTTGCTTCTGCCATTTTTTCTCATGAGGAGCCTGCTACAGAGATTTCAGGGCTCTTATACTCTGTATCACTTGCCTGCCACCTAGACTCCATAGTGTATGCCCACCCATCCAGCTGCGCTCACACTGCAGCATCATGTGGTATCACAGCACTCCATCTGTCACCTGGCCACACTCCGTGGCATCATCACTTGCGACTTCTTGCTAGCTATCTCTTTGATTTTGCTTATTTAGAAGCTGGCAGAAAGTTGCAAGTCACAGTCATGTGAGCCCCTCACTTAATGACTCACAATCTTGCTTAACAACAGCAATGGGGACTAATTTCCTTTGCTGAGTGATGCCGTCATGTGTCATCATGTCTTATGACCGCATCACTTAGCAAATGGAAATTCCTAATTACTGTCATTAAACAAGGACTACTGGTCTACTGCTCTTGTTGCATTCAGCAACCTTCAAGCTCTTATTCAAGCAAAATATTATCTAATTCAAGCCTATTCTAATCAAATAAGCTTTATTTCTCACATTGTTTCCCAATGACCTGCTGAAGAACCGAAATCTGATTCCCATCCCTTCTTGAAATAAGAGACAGAATATACTTCTTAAGTTTTTCTCAGCCTACCTCATACACTTTAAATCAGAATTCTGCCAAAAATCTTTTGAGGCAACTTGAAAAACTTACTCCTTGCAATTTTGGCATTTATTCTTGCTACTTTTTCTTTCTATAGGGAAACAATAATAGTATTTTTTCAAGTTTCAGACACAGATATAGTCTTTGTACATGTTAAAAAGCTGCTTAGGCATTCTTTAAGCAAACCTTTTAACATCTTCACTTACACCCTCTACACCTGCAACCTCACTATAGTCTCACTCCATATAAAGCTTCCATTTGATTTCATCAATCTCTCCTTACACCTTAAAAGTGATTGCATTTGTTATATTGCAATACTATTTTTCAACATATCACTATCATTCCTGTAAATCTATGAAATTTCAATTTGAATTTCATTTGAGGTTTTCCCCCAATAATTTCATTACTTTTGTGGTTAATTCCTTTTAGTCTGCTGAAAGTTCTTTGTTTAGCTTGCTTCTCCTACTTCTAAAACAATTTTTATTATCATTAATATCACTCTTTTTCTCTGCTGCTTTTAATCTTAACCATTCTTTGTTCTCTTTGACTGTATTATATAAACCATCCTTTTCTGTCAGAACATATTATATATCTTTTCCTTATACTTAGTTTTTGCAGCAGCCGTTCTCTGACACTCACTCATTGCCTCTTTCACTCGATCATTTCACTAAGTTCCATTTTTTGCTTCCAATTAGCTTAACTGCATACACTTCTGTGGTACTTTGTAATATAATTCTTTTCACTCTATTCCAAGCATTTTCCACTGTTTCCTTACATTTTTGTGTAATCTGTCTTTTAATTTTATTTTATACATTCTCTGTATAAACATTCCCTTCCTTTAGTTATTCTTTCACTCCAATTTCACTATTCTAAGATTCACTTTTAACCTTTGTACAAAAATGACCGGCATCACATTCAGAACCTTTCATCATCTTCACTAATTCTCTTGATCTTTCTTTGTAAACTCTCAAATGAATCACACTTTTAGATTTAGATTCAATCCTTAACCATATAGACCTATGGATAGACTTATGCTTAAACCACACATTCAAACAAACATGTCTTTTTCTAAGTAGATAAGCCTCAAATAATTACCGTTATTATTAATTCTTGAGTTTCTGAACAGCTTGATCACTTCTTTCTGTACCCTGTCATCTTGTTCCCATCCACCCACTCATGTTAGATGTTAGAATAATTTTCATCTGGATTACATACTTTCTTAGTATTGCACATTTCCTAGCAAAGCTAATCCCTGGGTCTGATGTTATTATTTGGAAGAGTGTTACATGAACTGTCACCAACACATGGATTCTTATTTTCATATACATCCACCACCACTAGATGACACCAATTCATACATTTTAATATTTTCATTCATAATCAAATATCCACATTCATTTTCTTTCATGTATTCCTCAGCTCTGCACCAGATCCTACTTCCTTCCTTCAGATCTTTTAAACCTTTCTCCTTTTTCCATCATTCTGCCATAATTTTTTCTATCACCCTGCTGAATATCTAATTCTCACTGTGCTGTTTAATGTCTATGTATACTCACGTAGTATGGCTGTAGTATTATTATTTATCCTTACTAATTATCTTATTATTTTCTTTACTCCCCTCTCTTATTGGTATGATGATGAGGATGGTCATTATTCTATTACTTTGTTTGTATACTGAGTGCTTCTGCAGAAGAGACAAATTCCTTGTGTGTCTAATCACACGTAGCCAAATAAAGTATTCAATTCAATTCAATTTTCATAGGACTCATGCAACAGCCTTCTTATGGTGGCTTGAAGATGCCCAATTAGCCATTTTTAAGGAGATCCCTCACATTATCTTCAGTTTATCTCAGCCCATAGCTTCACTTTGTAGGTAGTTGATTCAGTGTTAAAGGGATACTTACTCTCTTCTCTCAACCTAAGTCCTGCTGCATATAATTTCTAGCACTTTGCCAATGACCATGGCACAGTCAGAATCTGACTCCTGCCTTCAGTTTGTGGACACTGGCAATCTGGCATTTATCAAAGCACAGGGGTTCCTTATTGTGAAGTATCACTAGACCTTTCTTTAAACAAAGAAAATTCTTTAAAAATGGGGAATAGAGGAAGAGTGTGGTAGCAGTAAGTTTGTTGTGAAGATCAACAGTAGGGCAATTCCAAAGGTGGCCAGGAATATTTATTTTATTTTCAATTTGATTTTTAAATCATTATATTAGCTCTGGTGAAGTACCAAATAATTGATTCATAGCCACTGTCACCCAAGCCCTAATGGAGGTAGGTGGTATCAGAATTGAAAGCAGGTGGGCCTTGTTTAATGACCATTCATACAGTGTTTGTTTGAAGTCACAATTGTTACGACAGTGTTAAACAAATGGTACCTACAACAGATCCTCAAAGTTCTAGCCGTCACAGTATCCCATCAGTCATATGATTGCATTTCAGGTAATTGACCCACACCTCTGACTGTCACTGTGTCCCATGGTCACATGACTGTAGTTTGTAACCCTCCCTGCCAGCTTCCAAACAAGCAAAATCAACATGGAAGCTGGCAGGAAGTCACAAGTTGCAGACACATGAGGTCCTTGCTTAATGACCCTCACAGTCCTCACTCAATAATGGTAACTGGGACAGCAATGCAGTCATGTGTTTTTCCAATTTATAATCAGGTTGCTTAACAACAGATTTTCTGTTCCTGATTGTTAAGGCGGACTACCTGTAAATAAAACCCATCCCAATATTCTGGAGAAAAATAAGCAATTATTCTTCACACCTAGCAGGTAGGGAATTAAAACTGAGCAACAGCTTGCTCTCTTTAATTTGTCTCACCTTAAAATTATCAGAATAGCACTGCTTGTTCCTAGAGTAACTACAGATTAACTGTTGGGACACAGCAATTTATGCCCTCATACCTTTGTGCCAACTCATAACGGAATGCATATTAAAGCAGCAGTTTGGATGGATTTCTAGTTTCAGATGTACAACATATTTTTTCATTTCAATTAATTTCAATTTCCTCATATTTTTTACAAAGCCAAGATGGTGGCCATGCTGCAAATGACAATTGTAGAAATGGAATAGGGCTTCAATCACATGTTCACAGACACCATCTTGATGACATCTTTGATTAACAGCCTTAGTTGTATTTGGGTCTCATTCACCATTCTCTATTAATGATAAATTGTTTTTTTTAATTAGAGCCCCAAGAATAAAAATGATCACTAAATTTTCATATTGTTGTCTAAATCCTGATGTGGGTTAGAATGGCCTTTAAGTACAAAATGCAACTGTAGAACTGTAGAAGTTCACTCCCACAACTGATGAAGCCACAATGTTTTCTGAATTTCCATTATATTTGACTGAAGCCAAGATTCAGTCTTGGCTTCAGACTTGGCTTTTATTTTTCAGGGGATTAGAAATGGTACAACAGAAACTTCCCAAGAGAAGAATGTAAACTTGGGAAGAATGTAAACTTCCCAAGAGATAAAGGAACTTTTCTTTCAAACAGATCTGCCAAGCGTTTAAAATAGTAAAACCTCGTCCTAGTTCCTTAACTATGTGATTAATTTATTCTTAAGCAACAATCTCCTTGAAACAGCTTTCAACATCAAAATAATCAGTCTTGCGCATTTCAATAAACACCTGTCATCTCACTTGAAATATTACGATTCATTCAAAATTATAACCATGACCAACAAAGCTTCTCACCATGTCAATAGCCATCTTCCGCAGCATTTGTCGTTGCTTCTTAGAGAGATTCTGGAAAATATCACAGTTTTCCTCTTGTAAGAGTTTGAATCCTACTGCCAAATGATGATTTTCCAACACAGATGCATCATTATACATTAGTGCCAGTTCTGAATCTAGAAATAAAAATAAACAGGGAAGGAAAGAGACAACAGGTGGAGCATCATTAGTTTAAAAGTCAGCCTTGCAGGCAGTGTTTGGGGTTGTAGCAATTGTTCAGTCTGGTAAGAAATAGGGCAGTAAAGTAAGGAAGCTAAAAAGTTTACATATGGGTTTGAAATAAGCTATCAAAAGCCTTTAGTTTATATGCACTCTTATTAAATAATTTCTTATTATTTGAACAAGAATGAACTTATTCAGGTCATTCCATTTTTATATTTCATATTCTAAACTTCAGCTTAAATGTTAGGCATCAAATATAGGTAGCTGATGTTTGATCATTGTGGCTTATCATATGATTGCTGATTACTAGGTATCTTCCAAAGGATGCTGAATTACACAGGGTTTTGGCCTGATTTAAAAATAAACTTAGATGATCTTATATACTGATCTCTGGTATAACTCTGAATTTGCATTCCTACTAATTTATGAATAACATGAATATTTGTATTACAGTCACTGACAGAATTGCAAACTTTAAAACATTACAAATAAAAATAAAATAAGATAAATTTTACAACAGTGGTGGGTTTTTCAGTGAATAACTAAGTCTGACTAATTTTACCAGGGATTATAACAAAATTTAGCTACATTCAAGGAGATTGAATCATACTGATCTGATAAGAAATGTACATAAAACAAATCAGAATTTCTCAGGTGTTTTACCAGGTAAGGAGAGATAAAGGAGGTCTCTGAGTCCTTAGACAGAGTAATTGTAGCTGGACATGAGCTGTAGTTTCAACAACTCCTTGTCCATAGGAGCACATTTTCAGCTGATAGGGAATTTTTTTGTATTGGCCCTCCAAACTGCAACGGGGAGAAAACATTGAAGCATGCTAAAGTTAGCGCTCCTTGGAATTTGGAAACTGTTAAGTGGGCAAGTATCTTGCTGATTTATAAAAAGAGGCTTGACTATTCAGAAAAATGTTCTTAGGTAGAGTAGATGCTCTTATTGGAGCTTCCCGGTATTTGATACGTTGTCTAAACACTCATAATCCATCATTAGGAATACCTCCCTGGAAAAGCTGAGATGTTGAAGTGTTTGTGAGATTGTTTTGAACCATACTGATTTGTAATTGTCCCCAATAAAGAAATATGTGGGAAAGAATATTAACTTCAACCAATATGCTATGATGCAGATCCGTGTACCTGTTTCAACTTTCCAGCCTCCTTCCTTAATGCCAAATTTGGAATGCAAGAGGATCCTAGAATATAGCCCTTAGAAATTTGGATTGGATGCTTTCAAGATGAGTAAAGGAAGTGTTAAGATCCTAGCTGGCCACTGAGAAGTAATGGTACATAAGCCTTCAGTGCTGCTGAAGTGCTGCTATACTCCTCTGGTGAAATGAAAAGGACTGAACTGCAGCCATTGTTTTTAAAATATTTTCTATGATATAATTTCCCCATGCAAAGTAAATTACTTGTTATAGCTATGGAGAACCATGCCCAAGTACTTAAAATATTTCATTTTCCAATACTCTGGCCATTTATCCTCCAGGCACACAGTTTAGGTCTCTTTGTTTCACCATGATTAATTTCAAGTGCTTTCTCAGAGCAGTAGTTGGACAGAGCATTTGAAGTTCATTTAAATCCAAATAACGTTTATGATAGAAATATGATGTCATCTGCGTACAACAAAATCTCAGTATATCTATTTGCTAGTTTGGGGGTGTGATATTCTGATTATTTTGGCTATGAGTGGACCTATATACAAATTAAATAGCAGGGAGATAAAATACATCCTGGCTCACTCCTGCATAAATTTGGAACTTCATTGGTGTATCGAAATCATATTACAATTCTTATAAATGCTATGGATAAGCAATAGTTATCATCTTTTGATGGTAGTTCAGGTAGTCCTTGAATTACAGTTTGTTTAATGACTGTTCAGTTAGCATGACACTGAAAAAAATGACTTATGACCATTTTTCACACTTATGACTGTGCAGTACCCCATGGTCACATGTTCAAAATCCAGATGCTTGGCAACTGACTCATATTTATGATGGCTGCAGTGCCCTTGGGTCATGTGATCACCTTTTGTGATCTTCTGACAAACAAAGTCAATGGGGAAGCCAGTTTCACTTAACAAACAACTTATTAACTTAAAAGCTTCACTGATTCATTTAACAACTGTGGCAAGAAAGGTTGTAAAATGGGGCAAAACCTGCTTAACAACTTACCCATTTAGCTACAGGCTCAATTGTGGTTGTAAGTAGAGGACTACCTGTATTCACGAGCTTAATTCATATCCTTCCTGGGAACTATATTGAATGTGAACAGTAAATCAATAAATGCAGTATATAATATTAAGCCTATTTTAGATGTATATTATCCAGCCAGGTGTTGAGGTATAAGGAAGGGCATGTCCATAGATAGAATGTCCAGTCCTGAAACATGTTTGCTCTAGATTGATTCAGGCAACTAATTTGTTGTATAAGGCTTAGATTTAGAACTTATTTATTTACTTAAAAGGCTAACAGGCCTATAATTAGCAGGCAGGCCTCAGATACCTTTTTAAAAAAATGGGCACTGTGATGGCTAGGCCCCAGTTCTCTGATATTTGTGCAGAGTGATCAGTATAAGCAAACAGGGAAGCAAGAATTGAGGCCTACCATTCCCAGTTATTGCATAATATTTCCAGAACCTTACCAGGCATTATATGATTTATAATCGTCTTAATTTCAGCACTTGAAACTGGGGCCCAATCAGAGAGCAGGTTAGTATTACGAGTTAAATTGAATTTAGGAGACACTTCTTTTGACTATAGCGCTCTAAAATAGTCCCCCAACACAGATGCAGATAAGAGTTGGGGCGGGGGAAGGGACCTGTCAATGCGGTGTCAGCTATCAGACACCAAAGTAGAATGGCATTTCTGGCTTGAGGTGTTGTTATCAATTGCTGCCAAGATACATGGTGAATTTTCTTTTCCTGTTTTGTAATAGACATTTGTATTATTTCTTCAGGAGTATAAAGTTCTATTTGGAGTTCTCAGCCAGCTTCTCTTTACATAATATGAATTTTCTAATCAGTTTACTTTTGGCCTCAAAACATTCCGTGTCAAATTACTCTGCCTTTTATTTTGTGTACCTTGCCTCCCAGTTTCCTCAAACCTAATACTGATCCCTGAGTTTGCATTCCTTGTAGTAAGTTTTAGCCCTGGTTAAACCATAGAACTAGGCTTACCATATTTGAAAAACAAAAAAAGAGGACGGGGGGGGGCGTTGGCGGGGGGGGCGTCGGCCGGGGCGTCGTCGGCGTCATTGGGGGCGGGGCGTCGACGTCGGGGGGGCGGGGCGTTGGCGTCGGGG
>JAEANM010027461.1:0-10539 GCA_017656035.1 Myanophis thanlyinensis | reverse complement strand
ATGATTGCATCTGATTCCCACCTTCCCAGCTACCCCTAGCCCTCCCTTCCTACCTTAACTTACCTGCGGTTGCGTAACCATTTCACTGCATATCGTACCCATGTATGATTGTGTATGTGACCAATAAAATTTGGATTTGGATTTGGATTTAGAATGCTTTCTAGCTTTGCCATGGCTTTTCTTTCCAGGAGCAAGCATCTTTTAATTTCTTGGCTGCAGTCTCCATCTGTGGTGATTTTGGAGCCCAGGAAAATAAAATCTGTCACAATCTCCATTTCTTCCCCATCTATTTGCCATTGATTGAGCAGGACAGGTACCATGATCTTAGTTTTCTTAATGTTGAGTTTCAGGCCAGCTTTTGTACTCTCCTCCTTTACCTGCATCATAAGGCTTTTTAGTTATTCAGATTTCCTAAAACAAACTTCCTCCACCTATGATCGTAATTGAACCTGGAATTATAGTTGTAAGTTCTTGTGGCTGTAAGTCATGGAATTACGTGAAGTTTAAAAATAATTATTTTTAATGACATTTGTTAAATAAACACTATGATCATTAAATGAATTCATTTTCCTCAGTGGACATGTTTGCTGGAAATCAGAAATACACTCTGGAACTGAGCAAAAAGATTACAAATCTTGGTCATGTGACTGTGGGATGCTGCAAACAGCCATAAAGGGTACCTGGATACCAAGCACCCAAAATGTGATCACATGACCAAGAAATGACATTGCAATTTGAAAAATGGGTCTTAAGTAGCTCTGGGTTGGCCTGTCGTAACTAAGCAAGCAGCTGGTCACAAGTCAAGGACTACAAGTATAAATCTTTCTGATGTAAGTATTTGTTAATTATAGAAAACTATAAATATATAGCAGAGTCAATCAAATCTCCTTGTGAAATTTCCTTTGAGAATATAATTTCTAATCTGAATGTATATGAGCATGATTTGAATGATGCAATTGAAGGGAATTCTCTAAAGGAGATAATAGTTAGAAACATAGTCTGTGTCATTATTGCAGTAGGAAAGGTCATATTAAAGGGATGCTAAGTGCTAAGATTCATGCGAAAGAACGAGAGAGGGATGATGAGATCAAGTGGCCTAAAATAAAAGTCAAGCCTTTGCAGGGATTGCACAAAGAAATAACATTCTATTAGCAAATAAATGCTTACTTTAAATTAGACATGATCAGAATTTGAATAGGGAAACAGATTTTTGGTGAATTGTGGCCCATCAATCCAACACATGTAGTCCTCGATTTACAACTGAACTCAAAATTTACATTGCTAAACAAAACATTTGTTAAGTGAGCTTTACATCTTACGACCTTTCTTGTCCCAATTGTTAAGTGAATCAGGGCAGTTGTTAAATCAGTAACACAGTTGTTAAATGAATTTGGCTTCCCCGTTGACTTTGCTTGTCAGAAGATTGCAGAAGTTGATCACATGACCCCAAGATACTGGAACTGTCATAGATATGAGTCAATTGTCAAGCATCTGAATTTTGATAATGTGACCATGGGGATGCTATAATGGTTAAGTGTAAAAAAAGGTCATAAGTCACTGTAAATCACTGTAATTTATATACATAAGCCATTGTAACTTTGAACTGTCACTAAGCAAACGGTGGTAAATCAAGGACTACCTGTCTACGGGCAGAAAAAAAAGGGCAGAACCTGAGGGCAGAGTTAAAAGAGGGATCAGCCTAGAATCCTTATATAGTCACAAGCAGACTAAGTTCAGGACCCTTATCTAACCCAGATGCTAATTGTTAGTGGAGAAGATTCCTGTGCACAGGCTGTTTATTAATAAATTCAATTTAATTGGATCTTTATATGTGGATCTATCTTTCCTGACTGATATCATCTCCAACAAAGATGTGTTGTTAAGTCTTAATAAATCTTATTAAGAAAAAGTTAACTTAGCAACTTAGGGTGTCAATAGATGTGTAAGGAAGATGATATGCTTAATAAACCATAATGAAAGAAACAAATATTTCAAGAAGCCTATCACAAACCCAAACTGGATGCAAATTATATAAATCTATTTTATGTTATACAATGTGGCTGTAAAATACTGGGCTATCATCAAAGAACAAAAGACAATCAGATTTTGGATTTAACTAGAAAAATAAACATACATAACACTGCTTATTTTAACAAAGAAAAAACAAGAACCCCAATAATCTGTAATTTTTAGATTTTATGGCAAATTACTTAGTTTTACTAGCAACACAGAATCAATCACAAACCTCTATTTTTACTAGCTGAGTTGTGTGATCATTTGCTCTGACCCAACCAGAAAAACAGACTGAGAGTGTACTGGGTGCAAAGTCAACTTAAATTAATTCTCCAATGCAGATCATCCTTCCCTAAGAACAAATATGGATGGCAGAGTTTGGGTAGAGCTCTCAGCTGCCTTGGCATGAAAAGTCTTGTGCCAAAGACAAACAGACAATGCTGGAAATCTTGTTTCCTGTGGCTCCCTTGTGTAGTTTTCCAGCTGTTAATCTTTTGGCAATTATATCTGTTCCTCTAAACCTCTTAAGACTTTTTTCTAGTGTTTATGATTCCAAATTGTATTTTAACCAACTCAGTTTCTTTCACTTTGCTTAAATGCTATTTGACACTGATTTGTAAGATTATGTTTCTGGTGACTCACTTTAGAAAAAAAGGCATCATACCTTATATATTACTCAAAAGTAGGAATTTTAAAACAGAGTCCAAAAGAGGATGTTAGTTTTTGTTATTGTGGTCTATATATAGTATAACCTGTTTTTTGTTTTTTGTTTTAGAAATACTGTTTGCAAATGTTTAACTTTCATGGCTGGAGGGTGTCTTTCTGTCTCATTCAATTAAGGCCACAATTAATAACATTTTCAGTCACAATGTTAAGTTACCGGAATGCTCAAGTTGCAAAATAGGCAACTTTTTAAAGATGTAGAAAATGGTTATTTTGAAGAATCATTTTTGCTCATAGACCAAAATCTACATGGAATTGAACTTATATAAGAAGAAGAAATGAAAAGCATTTTACAGAGTAAAAGGAAAAGCCTTTGCTCCTTTAAACTTGCTGCTTGGAAAGCCTTCATTTGTAGTCTCAAAAAGTAGAGATTTATATGCAAAGGTGGGATTAAATTGATCTGGCACATAGAGAGCAGTAACAACATGTGGCATTCAAAGCTTGATACAAAGCTCTTTGACATCAATGGGATTTGTCCCTGACCCTTAGAGAAGATCTTGCATGTTATAATGAATTGATAGAACCTCAATAGCTGATAATCGTAATTTGATTAGTGCTAGATTTACCTTCTCTGATTGTATCTCACTTCTTTGATCTAAAAGTTATCCACATTTAAGTGCATGGCTTTTCTTACTAACCCAAGGAAGTTATTTGGCTATTTAAAGAATATTTCAAGAACTTAGCAAATATTCTAAAATTTATTTTTATTGTAATTCTACATCCAAAATTCTACATCCATCATGATATTTGCAGCATAAATACTTAGATTAAAATTCAAATATAAATTTCTAAGAAACACAAATTACCAATCTGACTTTCAAGACCATAAAAAAACAATGAAAACTCATAAAGTAATTTCACATATGAAATCCTAATTTGCACAACTAATTTCCAAAGTCTGGTTTGTTAAATAAATCAAGGTAAAAAGCTCTTTTTTCCTTTATATTGTTTCCCGAGTTAGATTATGTAATAACCAACATTCTTTAAGAGTAATGTTCACTATGCGGTAGCTTTTTCACAGCAGTCATTCCTGCATGGATTGACACTTGTATGATGTATCTTTAATTCTGTTTTCAAAAATGAAATGAATCAAGCAGAAGGCACTGTTGGAAAGCATTCTGAAGAGAAAAGAAAGTTAGATGACAGCTATGAAAGCTAGCAGTGTCTCTCTGTCAGTGAAATGCTGCAAAAATAAAATTTTAAACATTTTATTGCTCTGGCTCCCAGATGTAACTTTCACAATGTAAATGGGGACAATCAGTCACAGAGACATCTTATCCCAAATATAAATCAATAGAAACAGAGGGATGTCACCTCTTGTTGCATAATAGGACTATCCATGCAATAAAGCATTCAGAACACTAAAATGAAGATGATGCTGAACATGTTACTAAAATATGCCTAATACACAATGCTAAATTGCAGCCTATATAGAAAAAACCCCCAACTGTCATAAAGGAAGTAGAGCAATGGCAAAAATGTACCCATCCACTTGTAGTTTAGTTAAGGGTCACATTTTATTCATAAGGCTCCTGTTCCACACAATTGCAATTTTATTATTACATAAAAATAACCTCCTCCAATTTCGTCTAGCTTTCAGCCATGTTACAAGTGAAAGATCTAAGGTTAAGAAAAGCTACATATCTGCATTTCATCATCATCCAAACCCAGATGACTGAGAAAATCCACTTATTTTTATCAATCTATGCTTATTCTCCCAAGTGCCATAGGACTTCAGTCCCAGTCATTGGATGGGTGGCAAATACATTTCATAATAAAGTAAAAAATAAATTAAAGAAAAAAAGTAAGCCATTTAATTCATGCAGAAAGTGTTATATAAATCTTTCCTTTTGATTATTAGGTTTCCTCTATAAAAATATTTTTAATTTTGCATTTCTTTGTGCTTTAAAATCTTTACTTCTTAACTCTTTTATCAAAGATAATTCCATAATAATTCTTTCTCTTATATGTTTTAAAGCTTAGTCCTCAAAAAACCTGGGCCTTTCAGAATTTAAATTTCAATTTCCAAAATTGTTGACAGATCCTTATAGAAACTGTAAAAATAGGTATAATACAAAATGATCAGCCTTTATATGGCCAACAGATTTGTATGAACCAATGGTGCTGGTGAAATGTAGGTGAGAAAATGCTAACTCTTTTGATCAGAGTATGCTTCACAAGTAACAACAGATTCTCATTGGAGAATTAAACACAGATGTTCTTGCCAGGTTTATCATGACATCCTTTGATGTCTCTAAAAGCAACTTCTAGACATTGATCAAATCAGCATTCACTAAACTTCAGCAATGGTATTGTACAAAGTGTTCCTGAACTATTCCATTAGTGTGTCATGTTTGACACATAATAGGTATCAGATTAATTACTGTGAAATAATACCAAAGTGTTCCTGGAACTCTTAAACCAGTACACAACTAACCAACTACTAGTCTTAACATGTTATTTACAGATAACTGTAAAATAACCTACTAATATACATTTGTGAAAAAACAGCTTTAACATTAACAAATGATATCACTGAAAAGATTATTTGAGAAGGCATTAATTTAAAATAATTATATGCTTCTTCAAGTTAGCAATTCCATCCTTTTTAAAACGTTTCCCTAATGCTAAAATGTCAAATAAAGATTTTGTTCCATCTGGAGGTTGTTGAACTACAATACATAAAAATGCTTCTTCATCATTAAACCGTTAAAAGGAAAGTGTGCTTTGTGCTTCAGAAGTTGAATTTAAATAAACTGATTTACACATTTCAAGGTTTCCAATCACCTGTGCAATTGCTGATAACTTTTGCTTTAGATCTATTTATGGAACATCAAATGACTTAAAGTAAAGCCCAAAGATAGTAGACCCTTTACTAATACATCACCACCTATTCTGTGAATTTTATAACATCTTATAGAAATCCTTCATACTTATAGGCTTCTATTATTAATACAAGTTATCCAAGTACCTTAGAAGCAATTTTGCAAGGAAAAAAAACCAAAAAGAAAATACAGTAAACTGTAAAAGCAACTTTCCATATTAATCAACCATTAAAATATAGTCTCTTTAAAACATAATTGACTTTTCTCATTTACAAATTAAAAACTTGCTAAATTATCCAAATAAAATTAAAATCCCAATGTTTACCTTTTTACATTCAAGAAAAAAATAGAATTAAGAACTTTATAGGCTAAGTATTTATTACCATGGTTAAAAAATGTAAAGTCCTCTTTTAATCAAGCCAGCTCCTGGTTACTTCATAGATATGACTATGTGGATTTATTGACAAGAAAACAGAAGTGGATCACCATTGCCTTCTTCCTCAATTTAAACCATTACCTTGAGATTTCCCAGATGTCTTGTCATTCCAAGTATTAACCAAATCTAACCTTGCATAATTTTTATGAAAGTGTGTGATATTGATAGTCAGTCCTCAAATAGCTTGTTGAGAAAAGGAGGAGTAGATCTCAATACAATGCTCTCATTGAGGAAAAAAAGAAAGATAATACCACTCAAAAAATAAATATTATTAGGCATTGCCAACATGCAATGGTAGTTTGAGGTCGTGTATTCTAATATTTGCAGTTCCTTTAAGACAAATCTTAAGAGTTGCCGATAATTACAATATCAATGTTCGTGATCCTAGGTTTCAAATGAAACAGCAGGTTATAATAGTTATATTGATTTCTCCATCAATCTTTAGGTAAAGAGCACTGGCCATAAATATAAGCAGAGTCATAATGTTATGTCCACATGGAAAGGAGGAAATATAGACAGAGTTCTGCCTATTTTGTAGGGCAGACAAGTCTGCCATACTATCAAATATAATTGGATTTGAGCCACATAACTTGTGCTAAATAAGATTAGTGATGCTTGTATAAGAGTAGTTAGAAACTAGCAAAAATATGCAATACAAAATAGGATTTTGTCTCACTTAAATTGCAAAACTCTTTATTGCATATAAAGCAATGATTTGTTTATTGCTAAGGTAAACAGTTATTTTTTTTTGTTTTTGTTTTACAGCGAACTGAATCAAACACAATTCTGTTCAATGGGGCAGAACATCAGTTTCTGCTGCTCTGAAAATGATCTTACTTGCCTAGCTGCATTTCCAGATCATGTTTAGTTTCTTCCTTAGGTGTGTGTTGGGGGATATAGTCTAGAAAGCTGCTCATTTGTTCTCTCCCTGCTCCCTCTGTGGTAAAATTAGCCATGTAGTACTGAGTATAGGATTTGGTTGAATAAGAAACCGATGAAGTTTGCTGTTTTATTCCAGTCTTCAGTTTTACTGAGTGCAGTTGTTGCAAATGATTTGGATTAATGAACCAAGTGTTGCATTATTTTTGGTTGCAAGGAAAAAAAAAAGAAAACAAGACACAATAACATTCAGATGGTGGATTCGGATGAATACAAAATGGGACATGCTGACATGCTCCTCCTTGCTTTCTGCTGAAGGAAAAGGTCTCCATATATTTAATTTACATAATTAGCACTGTCATTTATACCTGGTCCTGGCTGAACTTGATTACAAGCTTGAGAAAAGTATATCTCATTTGGTTTCATGCATAGGAATTGATCTTGAATGTACAGAGTAGAACCCACCATCTGAAAAAACATGGAAATGGTCATGTTTGCTACTCTGTTGTATCACTTTGTTGGCAGGCCTAATATCATGTACATTTGTTGGCAAAAACTTAGGGCACATATTACTCATCAGGTAGAAGAAGATTATTTAATTATAGATATTAGGAACTAGGCTCTATACTTCCTGCATGCAAAGTACCGTATGTATTCTACCAGCAAGCTGTTAACTCTGACAGGTTAAATTCAAGCATGAAGGGACCAGACGATTTAATCATTATTACTCTACCTTGAATTTTACAAACAAGTTACAAAAGAAATATATTTGCTGTAAATGAGGGGGAAAAAAAGAAAAGAGGAACAATCTTTACATAGTATAGTCCAGTCAACTAACATTCTGGTATTTGTCAACCACATTTCTTCGGTTCCTATAAGGCCAGTGTCCTAGCTCCATGAAAGGCAGTGTATTATTGATGTAATAGAGTTAATGGTGTGGTTGTAAATCTAGTCCAACTTCAGAACACAACAGCAAACTGACCATGAGAACACAATCTGAAAAAAATAAAAGAAAATGAAGTCCTTGACTTACAACCATTTATTTAGTGATTGTTCAAAGTTATAATAGCACTGAAAAAAGTGAGTTATAACTGGTTTCCACACAACTTTTGCAGCATCCCTATGGTCATATAAGAGATGGCACAGTGGTTAGATTGCAGGCTAACTCTGCACACAGGGAGGACTTCGATCCTGACCTGCTCAACGTTGACTCAGCCTTTAATCCTTCTGAGGTTGGGTAAAATGAGGACCCAGATTGTTGGGGTCAATATGCTGACTATGTAAACTGATTAGAAAGGCCTGTAAAGCAGTGTGAACCCGTGTACAAGTCTAAGTGCTACTGCTATCAAAATTTGGGCATGTGGCATTTATGACACTTACAATATTGTGGGGTCATGTGGTCACCTTCCCAGCTGGCTTTCAAGCTAAAGAAATAGGGGACTCCAGATTCACTTAAGAACTGCATGATTCAGTTAACAACTGCAGAGATTCACTTAAAAGCCGTGGCAAAAAAAAAAGGTCATGAAATGGAGCACAACTCACTTTACAACTATCTTGCTTAGAAATGGAAATTTTGGGCTCAACAGTGGTCGTAAATCGAGGACTGCCTGTACTGAGCAGTCAAGAGATGAGCCAAAGTCAAGGCCCAAGATATTCTTATAGCTAGGAATCTATTGAATGTAAAATCAAGGAGCCCTTTATGATACTGGTATGGTACTGATTTTAGCTCTGAAATTGTAAATCTATTTTCTACCTTCTTTTGTAAATAAATACTGTTTACAGCATTTCTGGTCTGTTGCAATTATTTTTGCTCTTGTTTCCAAATGTAAATGCCCTTGAGCATATTCATTTTCCTTCTCAAAATTATAATTTTCTTCTTAATTACATTCCTAGCATTTTAATTGCCTTTATTGATACATGTAATGTTCTGCATTTTTATAATTAGATTTGTTTAACTTGCAAGGTTGCAAGCAGAAAGATAGAGGGAGGCACATAATTACCAACTGCCAAAAAAAAATAATGTTTAACCAATAAGTATAAATATATCATTTGCCTTTAAGAAATGAAGGAGTGGGTAGAATGTCAGACTACAACAGATGTATTTCAGGACTCTTTGCTGGTAATCATTTTATGTGCAAGGAGAAACACATTCCCTTTCTTCTTTTTCCTTTTTTTTTCATTTTCAATGGTCTACACCTTCTGTAACCCCTCATTAACAATGGATATATCTCATTATTGTAAATTGCTATTCTATCTACCCAAAGACCAAAGTTATTTTATCGCTGCAGAGATCACAAGCTCTTTCACAGAATGCTGAAGGAAACAGTCTCATTTCAATTTTAGAAAACCAAAACTATTCATGCTGTATCAAATTTGTGCAAAATCTGTTTGATTCGTAATGGCAAGGTAAATACAAGGGAAGCAATGCAAAATATTGAAAAATCTACTTAAATGTATTGAAAAGTCTGTTGATATAGCATTTTATCCATCACAAAATTAATTGACTGTGGACAAATATATTTCCTTTGATGTTTCTGCTTGTCCATCTTTTCTTCAGAGCCTAAGCTTGAGAGCTTTAATTTCTCACCAATCTTCACGTCTTTGAAGTGAAAATATGGAATTTTATTTCCAAAGCTATTTCATCACATAGCACATTAAACAAAATTGACAAAAGAGTTTAAACTGATGATAACGTTTCACTGGAGATATTTCATGTGCGAGACACCATTAGCTTTGTATCAAAAAATGAAATCCCAATTCATGCCTCTCTTTTTGAAAAAAATCTCCCAAAAAGCATACAAGGCCCCAGAATGATTTCTGTCATGCAAAGAAGGTGACCAATCTGTTCAACTTCAGCTGGATTAGTTGTGGCATCTTGAAAGAATATTGCCTGCATTTCAATTCATTCTGGATCGCCTTCAAAATAACCATTGGATTCTACATTAATTAATTGGCTGTCCCTTTTCTGTAATAGGTTATAACCTGATGGTTTTTAGATTTTTAGATTTGGCACCTAACTTATGCAGTGGGTTACTGAGTAACTGTTATTAGGCACCAATTTCATACATACTATTTGAATATTAAGATATGTTTATGTATACTTTTAAAAAAGATATTGTAACTTATCATTTGTCTATCAGACATTCCAGGATGAACCGTACAATTTATACCAGAATTTTAGAATATTCTGAAATGATTACCATTCCTATAAACATTTACAACTTTTCTAAAATTCTAAATGTTTATAGGAATGGCAATCATTTCGCCATTCCTATAAATGAGTTAACACTGTCTGGCAGCAGCCAAAAAATCTACTACAATCCTTGGTTGTATAAACAGAATCAGAATCATGTGAAGTATTAGTAGTGCTTTATAAAACCTTAGTAAGACCACAACTGGAATATCACATCAGGTTTTAGTCAGAACATTACAAAAAAGATGTTGAGACTTTGGAAAAAGTGCAGAGAAAAGCAACTAGGATGATTAAAATCCTGGAGACAAAAACATGTGAAGAATGGTTACAGATTTGGGTTTGGCTGGTCTATCTCCTGACTGCTCCGAGGGTCCGGGCCTTCTCTGTGGCTGTACCTTCCCTCTGGAATGAACTCCCCCCTGAGATTCGGACCATCACTGACCTGAGAGTTTTCCGACGTGCATTAAAGA
>JAEANM010027460.1:0-10539 GCA_017656035.1 Myanophis thanlyinensis | reverse complement strand
AGGCAAGAGGTGCTATCTCAGGAATTCTGGGAGTTGAAGTCCATGAGTCATGAAAGAGCCAAGGTTCCCTACCCCTGCAATAGACCATCGAACAAACCAGTCAAGACCTCACTCAAGGCACAAATCACCAGACTGAAATTAGACTTCTTTAAAGCCTTTATGCAAAGGCCCAGCTTTCTGGGAAAGTCTCTAATTTGGGGGAAAATGAAAAGAAAGAAAAGAAGAGGGCCACAGCAGCTAGATGGATGAACTCAGTTATTGTTGGGAGACCTGTAGGACCAGGTTAAGGACAGATAATTATGGGAAAATCTAGCTATGTGGTTTCTAAGAATTGACAATACTTGATGGTATGTTGTCATCATCATTATCATCATCATCATCATCCCTTATACAATGACTTGGGTAAGATAACCCACTAAAAAAAATGAAACACTTGCCTTCAGGAGCTTCAGAAGGAACTTGGTCACAGATCTGGATAAAAATCTCATCTGGATAATAGCGTTCCCTTGACTGAGTGCTTCAATTGCCATTGCTCCTTTAACCTGGACACCAATTTTCCTTCCTCTGAGAAGTTGAATTAGAGGATCAATAACATTTGCTGCCACAATAGTATTCTGCATTTCCATATTCCCACGAGAAATTTCTGCAATTACTGCTGAGGCCACTGCCACCAGGACATCTTTAAGCAGAAAAAAAATACAGGAATAAAAGCCAGATATGTGTAGAATTTGCTTTAATCTTTTAATGACTCTCATTACTTATAGTAATAATGACAATTTACAGGTTGAATATTTCCCTTTGGATGCTTTTTTTTTTACTTCTCTGACCAATGAGAAATCACCTCAAATTCATCAAGGAATCCCCAAATGGTAATCACTATTATACATATAATTTTGAAATAGTCATTTACTGTAAATCCTTCATGTAATCTTCCCAGTTTAGAGCAAGAAGCTATAACAGGTTATCTTCTTTATATTGGTATTGATGTGCCAGGAGTATATGCTTTCAATGTTCATGGAAAAAATATGGAATAGCATAATGTACATAAATAAGAGGCATAAACTATAGATATTAGGTTTTTAAAATATTAGTATGTATCATCTTATTTTATTCTTTACTATATCTATTTCCTGACTAAAATTTACACTAAAATGCCTGACACAGACTTGTTGCTGTACTTAGATAATGATGTTACATTTTTCCCCCTTCAAAATATTAAAGTCAATTTTCTAGCACTTGTAAAGCAAGATATTCCTTAATGGATCATGCAAATGAATGACAGAACCAGGAACAAGAAGTAAAAGTTTCCTAGTAAATGTATCTACTCCCTTTTGCACTGAGACTTCCAATGTTATTGTTGAGTCGAACCATGTCTGTCTATTACAGAATAGATACTGCTGGTGAAATGGATGTCTTCTCCTGCAAGTCCTATCATCCCAGTAGTAAAATGATCTAGAAAGTTAAATTCAAGTTTTATTTGTCACATACATGACACACATATGACATGCAGTGAAATGCTTATGCGACTGCAAAATCGAGGAAAGCAAGGGGAATAGTGTATAGGAAGGATAGGGATATGGATAGGGATAGGGAGCAGTTAGAGGGAAGTGATCATAAGTAGAGAGAGAAGGAGAAGGAACAGAAATGAAACACAATGTCTGCTGTTATGACCAGTGTCCATCTGGTGACCAGTAAGCTATGTCATTCCCTTAAAGCCAATTAGCCAATTCTGCTATTTTTGTTTTACCTGAATCTGAACGTAAGAACTGGACAAGTGGTTCAATACCCATCATTTCTTTCACTTTCAGCTGATTCTCTTTATTATTCTTGCATAATACTCGGATACAGCTCATTACATTCACAAGCAGATCTCGTAAATCATACTGCAACAGATTGATGAGAGCAGGAATTCCACCCTACATTTAAAAAGTTATAAGGGACATAGGCAAAAGTAGAACGAATAAGAACCAAACAATAAAATGAGCTGAATCAAAATTCTCAATTTTTCACAAGGTGGAAAGCAGTGGTGGGCTGCTGCTGGTTTGGACCGGTTCAAGTGTGCCTCTTGTTATGTGAAGTTCAGAAAACCGGCATATTGCACTACTGAGTGGCCCTGCACTGCCCTCCACTCCATTCCTCACCCCTCCCACTCACTCCTTATCATGAGCGTCAGTCCTAGCTTTGCTGTCCATCACAGCTAGAAATCTCAAATAAAGCTGAGAATGAATATCTGTGTAGGCAATCCAGGTGCTAGATCGGCAGGCCCTCTGCAAACTCTGGCACTAGGAGTCCTGAAAATGGGATGGAGTCCTTCAGGCACTTAGCTTGGCCACCAATTATCTCCAGACCCTCCCTCCACCTCAGCAAGTGGCACACAAAACTTTGGCCGGGCTGCTCTAGAGATGGAGTTTGCAGGGGGGTCGATCTAGCACCAGGGCTGGCCTAGCTACAACACAAACATTCATTCTCGGCTTTGAGATTCCTAGATTGCAATGGGCAGCAAAGCTAGGTTCTTCTCCCTGCACCGATCCAGCAGAGAAAATAGGAAAAGGGGGTGGAGAAAAACAGTCCCATTGCCAAGGTATGCACGGGTCGGGCGGCGGGGGGGAGAAATTTCAACTTCAGGTGTGGTGTGGGGCTTTGGGCAAAGGCTGGAGGGAAACACCACTGGCTTGCTCATGCTGTCCCTCCCCAGTCTAGCTAGCTTGATTCAGGCAGAGCCCCATTGCCCTTTGCAAGCCTGCTGTTGGTGAAGCTGGGTACTGGTGGGGGCTGGCTTTTTGCCTAGGTTTAAATTGTCCAGCTCTTGGGGGAAATGGATAGGGGCTTGCCTGGGGTGGAAGTGAGTGAGCACCAAGGAGAAGGGAAGCCAGGCAAAGGGGCGAGCGAGAGGCATCCGCAACATGTATATGCACTTTCCCTCATCTCCCTTCTTTTGGAGGCTCCACTCAGTTCTCCTCCTGCTTCTCCGCCTCTCCTCTCATCACCCCATTAGCCCCTTTGCTAATGCTGCCATTCCATTCTCCACACGGGATTGCCCAGCAGTGGGGAGGGAGAGGGAGAAGGGGAAGGGGCGGTTTTTAGCATTGTCTGTGGCGCTAGCAGGAGCAGCAGCACACAGGAATGCCACTGCCATATCTCTTTCCCTCCCTCTGTGGAGAACAGAATGGCAGCATTAGCAAAGGAATTAAAAACTGATTTTGCTGTTTCCCTTTGGCTAACGCCCAGCAAAGGAGAAGTTGCTTTGCCATGAACAGGTGGTGAGAAGTGTGCCCGAGCAATGTTCCTGTGCCAATAAAATCTTCACTTCCCCTGTGGAACGATTGTGTACACACACACACACACACACACCTGCCTATCTCATACAGGCACCACCCATGAGTGATGTAGAGTTGGCCATGCCCACTCAGTCACATGACACCCCCCCAGCCACGCCTGCCCAGCGGGTTATTAGGAAGAACCGGTTGTTAAATTATTTGCAACCCACCACTGGTGGAAAGGCAATCTTTCCTAATTTTCTCCTTCTCTCCGCAGTTCTTGAGATCTCCTGGAATATGGGGTGGGGGGTGGGGAGTAGGGTTTGTGATATTTTCCTTAGCCTGATGGGTTGGTGGGATGAAAGGAAGTGAAAAATTCAGTGAGGATCATTTCTCCACCAACAGAAATATGCTATCGGAATTCTAGCATAATTTTAAAAATCCCTCTGGATTCAAGTCAATCTGTTGTGTTAAATACACTGTAGTTCACAAAAAAGAATTCACCTTCAAGATTGTGTATTTTCAACTCTGAGGATCCTTCTCCTTTCCTCCTTCAGGTCACAACATGACCATTTTTTAGCACATGGCCATTTTTTAAAACAAATCAGTGTTTTTGTTGTCCAAAGATGTGATTTAAAAATTTCATATCTTAAGTCAAGCAGAATCCCAATAATCAAGATTAACCTTAACTATAATTAAAATTAATTCAATATGTAACTTAGCAATTATTAACATTGGGGCAGAAATTCATTTCAGAGGCTAGTGTAGAAAAAAAGCATTACAGTCAACAGGATTTCTCAAACCTATTCAACAACAACAACAACAACAAAGGTCACAGTTGTGGCTACAATGTGAAAGCAGAACTCAGAAGTGGCCAAATGCACTCAGACCTCTACTTTGTTAGACTTGTAAGCATCAAACAAGTCTGAATAATGTCACAAATAATAAAAGGTGTGTTCCTTATCATGGAAAGCCATGCCCAACTTCTTCTTCTAATTAATTTATTAAAGAAGGGTAACCATGTAGAAAGTTAGCACCCACCCTTCTCCTAGAAGAATGAAATATTCTAGAAAATATTAAAAAGGTGGGAATATTATACCTCCTTGAGTGAGAAAAGGAGAAACATGCTCTTGGAAAGCAGCCCTCACCTTTGTTAATAGCCCAGAAAGACTAGCCCAGCTTATCTACAAAACAAAAGACCTTCACCCTCAGGACATAATAGTATTAGCCCTTCACCCATCTAGCAGAACTCACCACATGGACCCTTGGAAGACTGCATGCATCACCCAGCAAGATTTAACCAAGCCTGGGACTCAACATAGCTTATAAAGTTACCCCTGCGTAGTCCCATGGGAATCTGACAACCAATCAGAATACAGTACATGCCCTGCCACAGCTCAAGTTCGAAACCCAAGAGAGGGCATAAATTCCTCTCACTCTCCACTCCATGTAGTCAGCTATCCAGAATCACATGTGCTTGGTGGTTCTGCTTCATCATTAAATCATCTTTCTAAACAGTCTCCATGTTTCCAGTGTCTTCCTCCCTACTTGGAACTGACCCACATGGACATGTCTTCCAACAATTGCAAAAGTGAACATTTTTTTCCCCTGATTAGATTTACCAGATCAGCGATGATGACTTGATTATTATCCAGCTGGGCAATGTCATATAAAAAAACTGCACAACGAGACAGCAGTTCGGGTTCTTCCATAGACAAGAGCTTAATTAACACGGGAATGCCTCCAGCTTCCACAAAGGCTCTGACAATTGAGTTGTGGGTGGAGATGTTAGACAGCACTCCCAGAGTGAGGCACTCCAATTTGATGTTTTTGCTCTTCAACAAGTTGATTAATGAGGGTATGGTACCTGCCACCAAGAACAAAAATAAGCCACCAGTTACAGCAATGCAACATGCTGTGAATTTTTCCAAGATTCTGATTTCTTTTGGTGACGTAGCAGAGAGAGAGAAGGTGTTCTTTGGTTAAGAACTTCTGAGCAACTGAGAAAAGCAGTGGGGAAATACAGTGAAATCTGAAGGAGGAATGACTGGCACTACAGAATGAATATATATATATATGCCTATATATATATGGACAATGGTCTGCAAAATTGGGTGTCTGAATGTTACAATACATTTTTTAGGAATCATGACTCCAGTGGGATGCTATTTGGTTCTACCTGAGGCCATAAAAGGGCTTAGACGGACATTATATAAACTTATGCAGACAAGTAAGCTTCACAGAATATGCAAATCCTTGAAGTTTGCTTGCTATTGTCTTCCTTGCTGCTGAACCAATAAGATAAAAAGACTTTTATGCTTTAGCCATGGGAAAGCATGTAATAAAGTAATAAGCAATATTTTCTTTGTACTTCCCTTTTCTTTTTATTTATCCATGCCCCTCCATTTCAATTAATTAATACTGGTATATACTGATATCAATATTTTGATATCAGTATGTACTGATATCAATTTCTTGAAATTCAAAATATTGTTGTTTTGAAAATTTGCAAATATACAATTTTTCAGATAACTGTTTTAATTAGGTCCTTTGGTAAGTTATTTCGAGAAATATTTTTAAATATTTGTATACACTTTCCCCTAATATAAATTTGTTTTATTGAGAAAATTATCAAATATAATGACAGGGTTATCAAAAGCCCCTGAAGATCTGGAGGAATTAGTTGAGCTGTATTCCCTACATTCTTCTTCAATTAGTTGAGCTGTATTCCCTACATTCTTCTTCAATCTGTAATAAAATAAATAAATCAGAGCTCATCTATGTGCCTCTGTCTCAGATAAAAAGCCCAATTGAAATGGATCCAGATAATAAATATTACACATTACTGTGTCTGCAGCTGTGAAATTACCTTTTCCTTTATCTTTTCCAGAAATAAAACGCTTGAGGCTAGTCTGTTAACTGCAGTGACTTCCCAGATAAAGGAAGAGTATCTTTTCATAAAGCTTTGAGAAATGCTTCTTTTAGGCAATTTAGTTGGATCACTTGAAGTGACATTCCATCCCGCTGGTCCATTCCTGCCAAGGCTAGGCATTAAATTGTCTAGGACAGGGGTTGGCAACCAACAGCTCTGGAGCCTCATGTGGCTCTTTTATCCATCTGCTGTGGCTTCTTGTCGATCAAAATATGCATTACAACCACCACTGTATGACACCCCCTAGTACGCAATTTACTGAGCTTTTCAACCCGCAGTGGGCCAAACATGGATAAATCCAAGAAAAGAAAAGTTTCAGAGGAAAACAGAACATTTAATGGTACGTGGGCAGATTCATTTGCTTTCACTGCTGACGAGACTGGTTTACCAGTATGCTTAATATGTAGTGAGAAATTGGCAAACAACAAAAGTTTTTCTGGCTCCCGGTGTTTTCTTTTCTGTGGGAAATTGGTCCAAATGGCTCTTTGAGTGTTTAAGGTTGCTGATCCCTGGTCTAGGAAGGTGATAAAAGCTCCTCTACAACCACTTTTATTCAAAGGAAACATCAAATGTGATAGGTCTTGTTTCATGTATTGTTATGGATTTTTTGGTCATAATAGAGAAAATTAAATTCTGAGCCACTTCCTAGTAGGGAATCTCAGCATGGATATTAAAGTGCCTTAGGACAAGAATTTTAGGTAACCAAAAGTCATGCCAGCTATCTCAGGGAATTCAAATTGTTAGGCTGCAGATAAATAATGTACTAGAATAGGGCCTCCCAACCGTTGGGATCAGTTTCACGGAGGACAGTTTTTTTGCAGACCGGAGGGGCATGGTTTTACATGCTTCACAAGTTGGGATTTTCTCACTTGCGCAGTCTGTTCCGGGTGGGCCATGGACCAGTGCTGAGCTGCAGCCCAGGGGTTGGGGACTTCTGTTCTAGAAAACAGATAATCCGGCTTGATCTCTTTCACTATGTTCATTATTATTAAAATAACTTCTAGCAGAAAAAGTGACAGATGGTAAACATGATATCTCACCTGCCTGCAATATACATTTCCAGTAATCATCTTTGGCAAGACAAAGTACTTCTAAACACCGTATTGCCATTCGTTTCCTAATATAGGATTCGCAATTCAGCATACCTGTTAAGATTTTTAACAATAATTTGTTAGCAATGGTTGCACTAAACATAGTCAACCCCGTGCATTTGCCTTAATTCTGACTTACCACAGTGTTTTTCTTTATAATCTAACAGGAAAGTTAACGGTGAATACAAAACTTGTGGTTCTCTTATTGCAGAGATTTTCCAACCACGGGCTGGATTATAAGCAAATTCAAGGAAGAAATTTGCATTGCAAGGTTGGGGTGTGGGGAGAGTGTATTCTGCCAACAAAGCAGCATCATTCTCAAAACTTGCTTCTGCTTTACTGGACAAATCAGCAGCCAGCTTACCCAAGTAAAGCCCTAAGTAAACCTGACAAGGTCCTACTATAACTTTGGGTTATAAATCTCAGAGCACATGCACCCAAATAGCACCATCAGCATTCACATGTGCTTTACCTGAGTAAGCAAGCAGACAGGCAAGGTTTTCCAGAAATCAGAAAAACTGTATTGATCTAAAATCAATAGGGAACCAGAAGAAAGGGTATCTGTATCAAAACCAATTGGCAGATTTTTGGAGTTTTTCAAAAGTGAGGAAGGAAGTTTATCATTGCCAATACATTTTTAATTTTCAGTTTGGTTGGTTTATTATTTCTTTCATAACAAAGGGATTGATTTTTATAAATTTGGAAGTATCTATTTTTGTTTTATTTTATATACAGATTCTTTTTCATATTAAAAGTCAGGGATATATTTATTTCTTGCCGAATCCAAAGCCCATTAGGTTTGTCTGTCTGTGAGGGTTATACCAACATATTGATAATTCTAGGGGTCATGGCGCCCAAAACTTTGAGAACTCCTGTTTTATTTGATAATAGTATAGCCCTAGGTTGACATTGATTACTCATCCAAATCTGCATTACACTCTTAAGGCTCTTCTGTCCTATGGGTCCTGTTAACTGCAGTAAACCATTTAAAGAAACTGCTAAATCTGACAACAGCTGGCAAAGAATTCAAACTAACATTAGGAGGACCTAATGGACAATTCCTTTGCAATTGTCCCAACTTTCCTTTCTGGAAATATCAACAACCAATGTCTTTCCTTTGCATGGAATAGTCTTATTGGACACATGCATGCATGCACATATATATATGCAATGAGTTCTGGCCACTCCAAAATTTCACCTGCTTCCAGGACAGCACCATGAGGCCTGCAGGGATTCCTATTCTTGCCCAATATGAGATCCAGAGCTCTGGAAATCATATTGGGAAAGAAGAGAAGGCCACTCCACCTCTCAGCATTCCTAGGCTGTATGGCTTCATCCTGGAAATGGGTGCCATTTTGGGAGCAGCCACAATCCAAGCATAATTCACTGGTTGTTGTGGGAAAGCAGGCCCAAGGTCGTGTGGGGGATTCTGAGGGGTGGAAAGCTACTGTAAAGGGCAGGCTCCATTACAGTTGTAATTCAAGAACTACCTATATTTAAAAAAAGAAAGGCAGGGTAAAAATCTAATAAATAAAAAATAGGAATATACATGTGAATGGTTACACACAGAGACACACACACACACACACAATAAAATTAAAGCTTTACAGTGCACATATATGCATGCTATAGCAAAAACTATTTCTTTTAAAAAAAGCTTTCCTGCTGATTTTCTATTCTAACATGTTCTAGAGATACCTTTAACAATGGTGCTGAAATAATGCACCTGATTTGTAAGCTAGGGCAAAGTATTTTTACCTCAATTGACTGGAGAAATCATGAGCAGCATGCCAGTTAATATATATTAAAAAGTGTGTGTGTGAGAGGAAATCTAATGCAAAAGTAACTCAGGGAAAGAAAAATATGAAAAAAACCCCAAATATATTCTTAGTAGGTTTCAAATCAGCAGCTTCTATGGGCAAGACAAATACAATAATCACAATAGTATTTAGCACTTTTCTTATATAGCAGGAGGCTCTAGAATACCATGACATCCACTGAGTTAAGGAGATGTTCCTGCCTGTGCAAAATAGCCACTATTGAAAGCACAGTGGAAAACAAAGACTGCTTCTGTGATGGGTAAATCATGAGTACAGAATGCTTTTGTTCCTGCTGTCCAAAACAGGTGGTTTTTATCGACGATGAGGCAAACTAGCAGTAGAAATAGGTACTTTGCAACATTCTTGAATAGGAACCTCTCATCAGCTGCTGTAATGCCTCTCTGGAATATTTTTTTAATCACATCACTCTCGTGCTGTCAGCAAAAGAGAGCCTTTAGTCATCCAGGAGAAAGGAAGCATGAATCTGGAATATGGATTATGGCTCAGTGATTAAAGACACTGAGCTTCTCAGATGGAAAACTGAGATGGAAAGTTTGAGACCCAAGCATTACACAATTGGGTAAGCTCGTGTTACTTGCCTCAGCTCCTGCTAATCTGGTAGTTCAAAACCATGTGAAATGTGAGTAGATAAATAGGTACCACTTTTGTGGGAAAGTAACAGCATTTTGTGTGTCTCGGCTTATAGTCATGTTGGCCATATAAACATGGAAGTGTCTTCGGACAACGCTTGCTCTCTTGGCTAAGAAACAGAGACGAGCACCATGCCCTAGAGTTTAACACAACTGGACATGGGAAATCTTTACCTTTTTAATCCCATGCTGAATCTTTTCAATGATTTAATCAGAATTACTATATAGGGTACTTACCAACAAGAGTTTTCCAAACTGGGAGAGCAGGATTATTTAACTCAATTATATGCTTTAAAACTTCTGTGTGGAAGTTCAGTGCAGCCAAATGTATTATGTTATTTCCTTCACTGTCTTTTTTTAGCCAGTCGGCTTTAAGAGAAAACAAATACTTGATACTATCTAGTGCTCCAGATACAGCTGCAAGCAAAAGTGGTGTGGAATGATATCTATTGACAAAAAAAAGAACAAAGTACAGTGATATGAAACAAACTGAACCAAATTGAAAGGAATATACTGGATTTTATTTCATGTTCAGATATTCCTTGATTTAGGACTAGTTGCTTAGCAATCATTCAAAGTTACAATAGGGTCCCCCAAAGGTTCTTGTGACCCAGTTCCAAGTTCCAATGGCTGCCACTCCTGGTCACAAGACCACTTGTTTGGCACAAGGAAACTGTGCCTGCATTTACTGCCATTTGCAGTGTCCTCCAGTCATGTGACTGCATTTTACCACATTTTTTGTTGAAAATGATTGTTTACAAATACATCCCACAGTGAACAAGGGCTTTG
>JAEANM010027459.1:0-10539 GCA_017656035.1 Myanophis thanlyinensis | reverse complement strand
GAAACATCCTGGTGTTGTTTTTAGCCTAATCTTTATTGCCCTGCTTACAGAAACTGCCCACCCAGTCACATGACCCCTCCCCCAGCCACACCCACCAAGCCACGCCCACAGAACCGGTAGTAAAAAAATTGAATTCCACCACTGTGTATCAGGATTGTGTTTCAACTTGGTGGGGGCAGGGGGGGCGTGACCAGCTCAACGTTACTTGTGTCGGGGGCGCCTGTCGTGGCTCCAACATTTTGCTAACATAAACGGGCTTCTGAGCTCCGTTTTCGGCTGCGACAGCCTCCTGCAACCCTCTGCCAGCAAAAACGGAGTAGGGAAGGGCCACATGCAGCCCTCCCGAGCTCCGTTTTTGCTGGTAGAGGCAATGCGAGCCAGTCCTTCACTGTTTCCAGGGAGACCCCATGGGCCAGATCTAAGCACCCCACAGGCCTTGGGTTTGACACCCCTGATCTACACAGTCATATGATCAAAATTTGGATGCTTGGCAACCAGAAATTCTGGTCCTAATTGTGGTTACTAAGCGTTGACACCAACTTGATGGCACATAATAAGCAAGCAAGCAATTATCCCAGAGGGACCTCGAATCACATTAATCGCTTGTGTGTGAATATAGATTTTTAAAAGTATCATTACAAATGAACGGATGAAAGGGTGCAAAACATGTTCAGATGTTGAAGATAAACGAAGCACAGAGATTGTATAGTCCCAATTTATTTTATAGCTGTTGTCTCTAAAGAAGATGGCATTGATAATAATCACATTAAGGCAGGATATATTTAATATATTCCATTCATAAGGAAAATAAATGCAGGAGGGAAAACAAATCCTGAAAAGTCAAACTGTGCTCAAAAATACAACGTAACTTTTTGGGGGAGGAGGGGAAATATATATTTGCCCATTTTTCTGGCGTGAAAAATCATGTCTAGTGAGGATCTGTTTGTGCAAAACTCATTAAATTTCTACCATTCAGACCACCATTTGCTTTTCCTGTCTCAGTTCTAGTATAAATCTTTTGTACAAGACAAGATCACCTTTACTGCAAATTCAAGATGTTGCTTGGCTCAATTTAAGGGAATTTCTGCAGCAACTGTTCCCTAATCTGGCTCTGTCCAGATATACTGGATTTTTAAAAAATCCTCCAAGAACCCCCAGCTGGGAATGTCAAGTTGGAAAAGGAGAACTTAAGGAAATAATGGCCAACCTATTGACCTGAGCGTGTCAAAAATTTGAAAAATGTCTTACCGGACTCTGTGGGTGTGTCATAGATCTAATCTGGTCCAGTGGTTGAAGGCACCAGGCTACAAACTGAAGGACCATGAGTTCAAATCCTGTCTTTGCCACAAAAGCCCAATGGGTGACTTTGAGCCATTCACTCACACTCTCTCTCAGATCAACCCACTTCACAGGGTGGCTGTTGTCCGAAAAAAAGAGGAGGAAGTTGTGTTGGATAAGTTTGCTGCCTTGTAAAGGTAAAGGTAAATGTTCCCCTTGCACATACATGCTAATTGTTCCTGACTCGAGGGGGCGCTGCTCATCTCCGTTTCTAAGCCAAAGAGCCAGCACTGCTTGATGATGATTCCCTGGTCATGTGGCAGGCATGACTAAATGCCAAAGGTGGACGGAGTGCTGTTACCTTCCCACCAAGGTGGTCCCTATTTTTCTACTTGCATTTTTTTACCTGCTTTTGAACTGCTAGGTTGGCAGAAGCTGGGGCAAGTAACGGGAGCTCACTCCATTATACGAGGGATTCAAACCACCAAACTACCAACCTTTCTGATCAACAAGCTCAGCATCTTAGCCATTGAGCCACTGCATCTCCATTTGCTGCCTTGAGTTAGTAGTAAAAATAATAATGGCTGGATACAAATAAATATCATAAAATTATGATAAAAAGAGAAATAACTGTCTTACACACACACACACACACACACACAAAAATAGGTCACCTTGAACAGTGGCACTTAGTGGCAGTGCCAAGCCCAGGCCTGAGGTAAAGGCTAGGCCTCAACTTCAGCCCTAATGCCACAGCTGCCATTCAAAGAGGCCACCTCATGCCATTGCCCAAGTGTGTGATCTTTGGAAAATGGGGTGATTGTCCCCATGGCTCAAGGGCTCCCCAGGATTTGCCATGTGCCACTTATCTTCAGGCAGTTTCCCTTTCTGTGGATAGGCCTCAGCAGCCTACCTGAGGTGGCTCTGGGGTCACACAAGGCCCTTTTTTCTTGGAGCAGTTTCCGAGGATGCTCTTCCACATATCTGCAGCTTCAGAAAACTGTCCCAAAGCACATCCCCATTTCCTCATGATTTTTGGAGGTTCTGCAAGGCTGTCCAATTTCCGGAGGCCACAAGAAAGCACACCCCATTTTTGTGCATACTCTGAAAAAGAGTCATTGACTGAGATGAGCTGTCATAGAGAATGAATGAATGAATGAATGCACACGAGAACAGGGTGTGCTTTCAGGAACAGTTGCTCTAAGATGTTGGTGAATGCTGACATGCACTCAAAATGTTGTGGCATGTCACCTTTGACACGCATGTGATAGATTCTACATCACTGATCTAAGATTTATTTCTTTTTTCCAAACAGCTAACAGAAATATGATGACACAGCCTAACCAATAGGTGGTGCTGCTCCTCAAATACTTTCCAATGACTTTGACACCTTGGTTTGCTTTTCTTGAAAACATTTTTATTTTTATTTTTACTATTTTGGATGTTGCATTTAATATTAACTTTACTCTGCCATCACTTACGACTGTCAGTCTTCGGATATGGGTGGACTGCAATTCCCATAATTTCTGGTTAACATAGGCTTGTATCCTGTTTAATAACATTTCATTCCATTAACCCGAGTTCAGGTCACACACTACTAAACCATAGTCTATGTTTTGCACACTGCATAATCTAGGTTCCCCGACATACTAAGCCAAGACTGTAATTAATAATGAAGGATATTGTGTGAATGCCATGTCAATATGGGCTAGTGCAATGCAGCGAGCTCATTCGCTGACTGTAATTGCACAACAAATTAAGCCAAAATGTCTAGGACACCTTTTCCTCTCCCTTCAGCTTCTTAAAACAAAACTCTTTAAGAGTTTTTCCCACCATTCATTTTCAATGCTCTCTATTTATCCTTGAACCAGCAGAAAATGAGACCAGCATAACATTTCTTGATGCTTATTCTGTCTCCATGGCTACTGTTTTGAGTCAAGACAATCACCAGAGTTCCCTTTCAGGTAAAAGGTAACCCAGACCAATTGGTGTGACCCACATTTGAGGCTGCCCTTGGAATAAGGGTAAGTAGGTTGTGGGAGGAGCTACTGTAACACCGATATAGCTAAGGGTGACTTATTTATTTATATCCTGCCTGTATTGTTTTTATGAATAGCACAAGGCAGCAAATATACCTAATACTCCTTATTTTCCTCCACAACAACCTACCCTATGAGGAACAGTGGGCTGAGAGTGACTGGCCCAAAGTCACCCATGTGACTTCCATGCCTAAAACAGGACTAGAACTCAGAGTTTCCTGGATCCTAGACTGATACCTTGAGTGACTTAAGCCTTATCAAGTTCCTGGGCTGCGGATACAGAGAGGCAGCAGGAAAAAGCTGTCACTCTGGTTAAGTGCAAATGGCAAGGTGGCCTTAAAGCAGTGGTGGAATTCATTTTTTTTTCTATTGTTCTGTGGGCGTGGCTTGGTGGGCATGGCTGGGTGGGGTCATGTGACTGGGTGGGCAGTTTCTGTAAGGGCAATAAAGATCAGGCTAGGAACAACACCAGGATGTTTCTTTCCTGCCTTCCTTACAGGATTAACCCTGTAAAGTGGGAAAAAAACAAAACAAGATTTCTTCTTACAACCCGTTCTCCGAACTGCTTAGAAAATTTACTACCGGTTCTAGCGAACCTGCTAGAACCTGCTGAATTTCACCTCTGCCTTAAAGCTTTCTGGGTCATTGATATTGGCTGGTACTTGTAACCAAAGCTTCTATAATCTCATTTGGGGGGGGGGATTTGAGTGACACTGCTTTGGTTGCTTTTGAGTTGCAGCATTGCTGAGGGGTTGCTTTCACACAAAAATTTTGCTTTGGTCACCAAGATGTGAAAAAAGATGTTGCAGAGAAGTGCAACAAAGATGATTAGGGGACTGGAGGCTAAAACATATAAAGAAGGGTTGCTGGAATTGGGTATGTCTAGTTTAATGAAAAGAAGGACCAGGGATGACACAATAGCAGTGTTCCAATATCTCAGGGGCTGCTACAAAGAAGAGGGAGTCAAGCTATTCTCCAACGCACCTGAGGGTAGGACAAGAAGCAATGGGTGGAAATTAATCAAGGAGAGAAGCAACCTAGAACTAAGGAGAAATTTCCTGACAAAATGATTAATCAGTGGAACAACTTGCTTCCAGAAGTTGTGAATGCTTCAACACTGGAGGTTCTTAAGAAGAGTTCGGACAACCATTTGTTTGAAATGGTATAGGGCTGTGGTGGCAAACCTATGGCATGCAGAGCCATCTTGCTGGGCGCACAAGCTGTCAGCCAACAGCTGAGCGTGCACATGCGATTGCACATGCACGATTGCAGAGACCCAGCTGATCTTCGGGTGTCCACTGTGCATGCGTGCAATTGCAGCAGGAAATCCAGCTGGTCTTCGAAGCTCTCCTGTGCATGCACGATTGCTCATGTGTGCGGGAGTGCCTGCACGCACCACGCATGCATTGCACCTGCAAAAGCTGCATGCATGCACAGATGGTGCAGTTACACATGTAGCACACATGGAGGAGCCTCACACAAGTGCGGATGGGACAAAGCATGCACTCGGTAAGTAAAAGGTTTGCCACCACTGATATAGGTGGTAGATATATATTCCTGCCTAAGCAGAGGGTTGGACTAGAAGACCTCCAAGGTCCCTTCCAACTCTGTTATTCTATTCTAAAAAAAATTTTTTTTTTCTTTACTTTAAAAGTCTAGAAACCTGGTCTATGAATCTGCAGAGATAACAGCTGCAATCTCTTCGCTAGTAAATGTGCCTGCCTGGGAAACAGCAGCAGGCTGTTAAAGAGCAACTGGTGAGGTGGAATGTCACCCCCATGTGTGCTCATTAACCCATTACAGAGGTTTAACATTTAAACAGACATCAAGGAATATTAAACCACAAAAACGGCTTTTTCAATGAGGTGTCACCCCAAAGGCCTTTTGAGTCATTCCCCTTCTCCAATTACCATGTTAGCTGCTGCTCAAATTAATGTTCTGGCAGCAGCAACATTGTGTAATCGGCTTTGTTCAGTTGGTGCGTGTTAAAAAGTAACTATTGCTGGATGAAGCAGCAGTAGTAGTAAAGGAGCCAGCGGGGAGGAAATGAAAAAGGTGAACTTGCAAACTCATTACAGAAACCTTTCTCAAGGTGGTGTCCTCCAGACCTATTTCTCTCAATGTTTCCTGCAACATCGCTGGGCTATTTGTGAAGGCAGACAGATTCTAGGGCACACATGTCTTTCCCAACAAGGTCACTTTGTACCACTGATCTCTCCCATGGGCTGCTTTCCCAGGACGGGCTCCAGGCCAGAGATGGCAGGAGAAGTCAGATGGCCCTCTTCTAATTCCTTTCCCCAGCAAATGGCCTTTAGCTGTTTCACATCAACCAGCTGCAGGAAGATTTTTGTGGTTGTTCTTCGAGCCCACATTCATCTCACTCAGCATGCTGGTTTGCTATTTACAACTATATTTCTGCTTTTGGAGTGTGAAGGATCCAAGTTTTATGGAATCTCTTTTTATGCAGTGAGGGTGTCCTGAATTTTCACGATGCTGGAGTAGCTCCAACTAATAGGTTTTTTTTTTCTGCGTTGTAGAAGCAAGAAATTTTGAACCAGTGTCCTTAATAGTGAGCCCAGTAAGTGTTTCGGTCCAAAGGTTAGCTCCAGTTTCTCAAAGTAGAGTTAAATTAAACCAGATTGTCCCACCTGGTGATGAGGCAATATTCCATAACAGTCAAAGTAAGAATTCCTTATAAAGAAAACATCTAGAAGTTGGTTGGAATGTAAGCTGAATTTATCTTTGTTTGTGGAAGGGAAAAAGGTAGAATTTCAATTGTACCATGGTGGCCACCATTTGACTTTTCTGACCACATCCTGGTCAACTCAACTAAATGTTTAGACTCAGCCTCATAATCTATGCATTAAGCCAGGGGTGGGAAACACAACTTGTGGACTTTAATTCCCAGAATTCCTGAAGCCAGCACAGCTGGCTGAAGAATTCTGGGATTTGAAGTCCACAGCTCATAAAAAGGGCCACAGTTGCCCACCTCTGCATTAAGCCATCAGAAGTGCATCTAAGGTGACTTTGTTTTGTGGGGAAGAATATAATTTTGATTGAGATAAAAACTAAATTTATAAAAACCGTGCAAGAAAAGCTGAAGAAAAATAGAAAAAGACACAAAGCGGCTTTCCAAGAATCTTCCCAATAGTTTTCAGCCCCAATACCTTTTTAACCAAACATGTTTTCATCCCTCTCTCAAACTAACATCCTATTGCTTTTCTTACTATAATCTCTCCTGGGGAAACATCCGAGCCTTCCATTTTTACGCAAAACCTCTTTAAGAGGGTTTCCCGGTTAACCAATAAACGTTAAACATTGCAGCTTGGGGTGTGCCTTTGATTTTGAAGGTTATCTTGAGTCGCGGGCATTCTGCCAGCAGATCCCACCTCCGTTGCTGTTAAAAGTAAAACTGGATAAAGATCAAAGCCGTTCTACCTGTTAAGCTTAAACTTACCCTCCGCAGAGCGGCAGGCTGTAGTTAGCACGGCGCAATTTATTCAGGGGAAGCGGTAATCTGTCGCGCCTTGGGAAGGGAACCTGGGGGCTCTCCAGATTTCACCTCCCAATTCCCAGCAGCCCAAACCAGCATAGAGCTCTGATATTTTTCCGCTTACCTTCCCCCCTCTCTGCCCCCCCCCCAAAACCACCTCCCGCTGCAGTTCAACCCTCCCTTCCCTTCCCCGCCCTGAATCGTAGCCTGTCTTGCAGCCGTGAAACAGGCAGGATCGCGCTGGCAAATTTCTGAAGACAAAAAAGAAAGAAAAAAGACCCAAAGCGGTTCGAGAGGCGCGGCCGAGGCTTTGACGAAGGGCAGGGCAGGGCAGGGCAGGGCAGCAACGATCCTGAGCAAAGGCGCCGGCGGGCTTGGCAAGAAGAGCGTTCGCATCCCCAGAGCTAGGCGAAGCAATGCGGCAGATTCCCACATCCTTCTATTTAAAGAGACCAGCCGCGCCTGGAGAGGAGGAGGAGGAGGAGGAGGCGGTGGTAGCCGGCTGGTGGGAGGGGTGAGGAGGAGGAGGATGGGGAGGAATGAATAAAAGGCGAGCCCCGTCGGAAAGCGCGCGCAAGCCAGAGACGGAGGAGCGCGTATTTGCTGGCCCGGCCGCGATTGTATTTGGGAAAGAAGAAAAGAGGTGAAAAGAAAAAAAAGCAACTTTCTGGATCGTCATGGCGGAGGCGTTTGTCGGTACCTGGAAGCTGGTCGCGAGCGAAAATTTCGACGACTACATGAAAGCTCTCGGTACTGTAAGGAGGGCGGAAGGTTTGGGGCGGGGAGGGAAGCGGCCTTTTGGCGCTGGCCTTTGGAGAGTAAAGGTTGAATTCGTGGACGGGCGGGCTGGAGGTTTGCGCATATATCGTGGTGAGCTTGTGGTTAGGTTTCCACCGGGGAAGCGGTGTCAGTTCCTCGTGGCCTGCGCGCGCGCGCGCGTGTGTGTATAAAAATGGGTGTGGTTTGGAAATGGGGATCTGGGTCTCCCACTTCGGGTCCCGCATCTGCTCCCTTTCCCCGCCCGCCCACAACCCAGCTTATGAGGTTCGTAATTATTTCATTATTTGTGGGAATGAATGGTCTCGAGCCACAGGCTCCCCTGAGAGAGAGGAGAGAGGGGGGGGGGTGCAGGTTCCAATGGTAAAAGAAATTCTTGGTGGCCCAGATGAATTGGGAGGGCTTGGCGATTGGTACCAATGATAAGCCGGGGGCGTTGGTGGCAAACACAGCAAATTGGGGGTTTTGCAAAAGCCCGGGTCCTAACCAGCCCCCAGCAATGGGAGCCCACCTGGTTTGGGAAGCAGAAGGTCCTAGAGAAAGTGAGCCCCCTCCCCCACCAGCAAGTCCCTTCCTATCCCCTTTCCAAATGGGAGAGAGACCCTTCAGTAGGTGCTCTCTGGCCACACACCCTGGATTGGGTGGGGAGAATGTGGAAAGCTGAGTTTAAGAGGTGATGATTACCCAGCACCTTGAGTAGCACCAACTACACGATGCAAAGGCTTTGGTGTAACAGGGTAGTAATGAGCCTAACCACTTAGCCCAGGGTCAGCTGTATGTTGCTCTCTTCTCCCCACCCACAATTGTTCCGGTGTGGCCTTCAACGCAGTCCCAGTAAATGAGAATAAACTATGTCATATGACAAAGGCAGGATGGATTGTCCTTGACGTCTTTTGAGGCATGTGGATACAATGCCAATGACACCTTGAGATTTTCCATTGCTGGGGAGATAAAGCAGTGAAGAGAGGTTATTTGCAGGGTTGGGTTTTAGTACTTTAGGACTTAGCCGTTACCTGAGCTGCTCTCCTTGTGTAAACTCATAGCTTGTGTGGTAGATTTAATTGGAACCCTCTTTTGGGCCAGCCAGCCATGCGCCCTGGGGAATCTCTTGGCTTCTCCTTCCCACCCACTCCAGTTGGCATCTGGAAGCAATTTCTGCCCGAGGAGCTACATGAGAGAGCAAAGTGTGTTGTTCTTCTGAATGAGAGGGTGGCGTAGAGGTGGGGTGATCGTTCATGTGATGTGTCCTTTTTCTGCCAGAAGCTGCTCTGATAGGGCAAGACTCTGCAGCGGCTTTTCTGCAACTTAAGGGCTTTAAGGGACAGATGCACTCAACATGTTGTAAGGGAAAAGAAGGTATGGGAGCCATGGGGGTATTTGCTCATTCAGCTGGCTTTGAGCCTTGTACAAACTCTTCCCTCCTCCTCCTCCCCCCCCTCTTCCCCCCTTCTGGGCCTGATTCTGCCAGAAGGAAGACTGCTCTGACCCCTTAACTCCTGTGTAGCCTTGGCTTTAAGCCAACTTTGCACAGCTCTTGCCTAGTTTCATTGGGTGCGTTTTTTAATTACCTTTTGCAGATAGCAAGGATTAAAATTCTGGCATCTCCCCACATTTCTTGTGTGCTGAGCAAGGATTGTTAACCAGGTGATTCCACTGGTTAGCAGACCTTACTTCTTCCTGAAACAAAGATAGGATGGTTGCAGAACAAGGAGGAAATATTTTTGTATTCATCTCCAACTCTGTATTACGTATGTATCCTGTCTTTTGTTCAGCAACCCAGGGAGGAAGCGGAGCGTTTCTTAATTTTAATTTTCCCTGATGAAACTCCTGTGGAAATAGGTGGGACTAAGAGAGTGATTGGTCAAAAGGCCCTGGGGAACTTCTATGGCGGAAGGTGGAGTAGAAATTGAGTCATCTTGACTACTCAAAGGCAGCCCTTGACTTTCAGCGCTTAGTGACTATTTGAAGTTATGACAGACTTTCCCAGGGCTGTCTACAAAGTTCTAATCGCCAGACCCCCTTCCCGGGAGTTATGAAATTGCCTTTTAGGTGCTCTACAACTGACTGCATTTATGGCCAATTGCAGTCATATTGTGGTCATAACTTATTGTCCTAAATTGAGGACTACCTGTAATTGGAACATAAATCTTACTACTCAACTTTGGATAGCTCCATTAGCCAGCACTGGTACAATTAACTCGTTTAACATTCTGCATTTACATGAAGAGGGGGAAAAACATTTAGCTGATTATGTGTTGTTGTTTTTTAAATTAAAAAAATAGGAAAGCAAACCTGCATAATATAACAGGGTTTTTCCATTAAATTCTTCTGAGTGGAACCTTCGACATTTGCCAGAAATTGCCAGGGTTGGAGCAGAGTTCATGAATGCAGCAATGAGAATGATTGATGATGGGGAGGCATTTACAACCCATCTGCTTCTGCAAGGAAAATGCTGGCAATTCATCAGGGTTTTTAGGGCAGTTTTCATTCCTTTGACGCTCTTCAAACCACTGTGAAGCTAAAGCTTACTTAACAGCTATACCCTTACACAGGTAGCACATTTTTTTTTTTAAAAGAATCCTTAGAAGCATATTCTCTCATTTTTTATGCACCATAATAAACTTGATAAAGTCTAGTTTAAACTGGGGACGGTAGAGAGCTTGCTTGCATCTGGGACTTTCTAGTGTTTGATTTCCAAGCAGTTTGAGTAGCAATGTATGTGTCAAGCCCAAAGACACAGCAAAGTCCAATCCTTTATTTGCTTACACCTAATGGAAAGAATCTTGCCAGACTAAAGCGGTAACCCTTTACTCTGATAGATATAGCCTGAGAGATGCTAGTGTGTGACTATCTTGAACCTCTTCCCCCTATCTAGCTTGGGCCTGTGCAGTCTCTCTCTTTTTTTCTTTTTTTTGTAAACATTTTATTAAGTTTTCAACAACAAACAACTAC
>JAEANM010027458.1:0-10539 GCA_017656035.1 Myanophis thanlyinensis | reverse complement strand
CTTGGGCAGAAATTCTCTTTTCTCTGCCTGGTCGATTGGTCTTCTTGGTAGTAAACTCCATCATTTTCACTAGATCCACTATCGCTTTCTTCACTAATTTTATTCGTGCTTTCTGTTTTGCTTTGAATTATCGGGCTTCTGCTGGAAATCATCTTTTGTGGTTTTTTAAGTGACTCGGGATCGAATCAGGATCGAATGGCGCAGGCGGAGCATGGGTTGCCATCTCCAGGATCTTGCTGAACTTTCTCCTGGTCGCTTATTTTCTGAATCCCACCTTCGTCGCCAGTGTTTTATTTTGATAATAAATGGCAGACACAAGGTTGTCTTTGTGAAATCAGCTCTTTTTATTATAAGGATTAGTCAGACAAGAACAAGAACAGTTGGAATTAACCTCTATTTATACTATATACAAGTGTGTGCTGTAACCAATCAGAGAGCAGGATTTTCCCGCTCTCTGATAACCGACACCAGACTTGGTGTCTCCTGCATCTTTAATTAGGTATAGAATACTCTCCCTAGAAGAAAACATGCAGACACATAGAAAAGAAGCATTATCAAATGTCCCTAGAAAGTAGCACCATCAAATGTTTCTGTGATATATAGAAAAATATCCCAAACCTCTCTAGAAAAAAAGGAGAGTATTGGTGATAGGAGATACAATTCTCAAGGGAACAGAATCAGCCATCTGTAGACCAGACAGTCAATCCAAAGATATGTTGTCGCCCTGGAGCAAAAATCAAAGTTGTAGCTTAGAACCTAACCATAATAATAAAAGCCAGAGATTACTATCCTTTTATACTACTATATGTAGGGACGAATGACACAAAAAAGGACTTGAAAACAATATTGAGTGATTATGAGCAGCTAGGCAAGAAAGTCAAGGACCTAGGTGCACAAGTAGTTTTTTCATCTATACTGCCAACAAAAGGACAACATCTGGTAAGAGAACAAATAATTTTAGAAGTAAACCACTGGCTAAAGGATTGGTGTTGCCAAAATACCTTTGGATTCCTGGACCATGATCTGTTCAATCACCATGATGGGCTTTTGGCAAGGGATGGGCTGCACCACACAAAGACTGGGAAGAATGTTTTTGGAAATGACTGGCACACCTTTTAAGGAGGGCTTTAAAGTAAAATTGAAGGAGGAGGTGGACAAATCTTTAGGATCTTCAGGACCTAATTCCAAGCAAAAACCCCTAGAAAGCAATTCAAATAATGAAGTAAGAAGGAATGGGAAGGAAGACAAATTCGAACACCAAATAGAAGATATAGGAAGCATACCCAGAGTCAGACATAAGGATTTCGAGTGCCTATATGCAAATGCACAAAGGAACAAACAAGGTGAACTTGAACTATTAATACATGAAGGTAGGTATGATATAGTTGTAATAAAAGAAACTTGATGGGATGAAACCCATGACTGGAACATACTGACAGAAGGATACAAATTTAAAAATCCTAGATCCCATAAAAGAGGAGGTGGAGTTGCACTGTATGTAAAAGACAAGTATATTGCTACAGAAATGCATGAAACCAAAGACAAAAACCTTCTAGAATACATATGGGTCAATATAAAAGAAAAGAAAACATGACTAGGCCATAGATGTATACTATACAATCAAGTGGGAAAAAACATGTCCTTTTTGGTAACCAACTAACAAATATATGTAGGATACACACTACAATAGTAATGGGGGATTTCAATTATCCCAACACCTAGTATACATCATCCTGTTTGGGTCACCACATTATAAAAAAGATGTTGAGACTCTAGGAAAAAGTGCAGAAAAGAGCAGCCAGGATGATTAGGGGATTGGAGACTAAAACATATGAAGAATGGTTACAGGAACTGGGCATGGGTAGTCTAGTGAAGAGAAGGACCAGAGGAGACATGATAGCAGTCTTCCAGTATTTAGGAACTGCCACAGAGAGGAAGGGATCAAGCTATTTTCCAAGGCACCTGAAGGCCAGACAAGGAATAATGAATGGAAAATGAACAAGGAAAGATTCAACCTGGAAATAAGGAGAACAATCAACCAATGGAACAGCTTGCTTTCAGAAGTTGTGGGAGCTTCATCACTGGAGGCTTTCAAGAGGAGATTGGACTGCCATTTGTCAGGATGGTGTAGGGTCTCCTGCTTGGGTGGGAGGATTGGACTAGATGACCTACAGGGTACCTTCCAACTCTATTAATCTATGTCTATATCTGTGTGGACTTTTCTATGTGTTCAGGCCCAACTTCCTTTGTCTGGTTCAAGTAGCTTTTTTTCTTTGTTTCCTTAACAATTTGGTTCCCTTTTAACTACCTCCCCAAAGGAGTCTTTTATACAAGATTCCTGACTTTTGTCCACTCTGCTTATGTGCTCAGTTCATCGTTAGCACTGGCAGCTTCAGCCTAGTCTCACAGACAGTTCTTTCTTTCTATGGTTTTCAGAGGTGTTTATAAAAATAAATTAAGCCTCTGAGGGAACAGAGTGCTATGCTTGCTTACCATAATTCAAACAGAGAAAAGATAGTAAAATGAATTTCCTGTTTTATATCCAGAGTTTCATCCGTAAATTAGATGAGATTCATTATGAGGAATGAATGAGATTAGTATCTTCTAATAAACCTAATTTTTTTGTACTGAGCTCCCAATCATCAAGAGATGAGTCTATCATTTATTAAGAATCATCAACTCATCCTTGGAAACAGTGTTCAAAGTAGAAGGTAGGCTTCCCTAAAGAAGCTGTGAAAGACTTTCTAGAGCTGTAGTGTTTCCCCTCCCCATCTGATTCATTTTTAATAGTAGTACTGGCAAAGGCTTTTAATATATCTAAAGAACATATGGCTAGTGAAAATGAATTAATTGTATTGATTTTTATAATATTATTGTATTATAAATATTTATAATATTCCCTGATAGGAGTAGATACATTTCAATTTGGAATCAAATCAGATTGTCTATAAGAATAATTTTACTTATAGTTAGTTTTAAACAATTAGCTAACAAATTAATATATAGTTTATACTGTAGTTCATATTGAGAAGTGAAATGGCTCTATAAGATGCCAGTTCCTGAGTGCTTGGAAACAATCTAAATTAATTCTGGCCTTTAAGTCCAGTAAAAATACTCAGGAACTGGCATGTTATAGAGATTTTCCATTCTGAATAGTGCTAAAAACTACAGAGATTTCTGAAACAGAGAAAATATAGTCTACAAACTGTATAGTCTGGAACTAAATCCAGGAATATTATTACACTTAAATATTGTTGTTTTTTTCTACTGATAGATTATTTGAGGAATATAATTGTTGTTATGCAACATCTATGTAACCTTGATCAAATAAAGCAACTTTATATTTCTTCCATTTTATCTTTTTTTCTTTGTCTCTTTTTACTGAGTCTTTCAAAACTGAATGACCTCCTTTGTAAATACAATATATCAAAATTATTCAAATCATTTTTTTGGTTTGTTATTTGTGCAGGAAACAATAGTTAAAGAAAAGGGGAACAAAGATAATTAAATAAGTGACTTCTTTACAGAGATTACAAACTCATAATCCCCACTTTTTCTTTAATATTACAAAATTACAAACTTTACAACATTCAAATACATAAATTACCAATTCAGCATTTTTGCATTTTCAACAAAAAAAAAAAAATATCCACAAAAGATTTTCATTCTTTTATAAAAGAACTTTTCTGTTCCTACTATAGGAACAGAACATTAGGAAAAACAAAAGTCCATGTTTTCTCCTTTTTTAAACTATCCCTCACAAAATTATCCTGTCCTGCGAAGCAGAAAAAAGTTGTTCATCAAAAGTTCCTTTTTAGCATCCTCTGTTATTTAACAACCTCAAACTGCACTTTGAATCACATATACTACATCATAAACACAAAATAATGTTTATTTTTATTAATCAATTTTATACAGCTGCTCTTCTTATAAAAAATGACACTAGACCAGGGGTATCAAACTCAATTTCATTGAGGGCCGCATCAGGGTTGTGTTTGACCTTGTGAGGGGCATGGCCAGCTCGACATTACTCGTGTCAGGGGTGCCTGTGGCGCCCTGAGCTCCGTTTTTTGGCTGTGACTGCCTCCTACAACCCTCTGCCGGTAAAAACAAAGCTCCATTTTCACTGCAGAGGCAGTACACGCCAGTCCTTTGCTGTTTCCAGGGTGGCCCCATGGGCCAGCTCTAAGTACCCCTCAGGCCGGAATCAGCCCTGGGCCTCAAGTTTGACACCCCTGCTCTAGGCGGCATACGACAATCAGATATTACTATACAAGACGTATAGCATTTGTAAAAAAAATAGTATTAAAGATTAAATCTCAACATAAAGAAATCCCAGGCAAAGAGAGAGTACATCCAGCTCAGTCATGAAACAGGTGTCTAGTTGTCAGGTCTTGAGGGACTTTCTGGAACATCAAGAGAGATGAGCTACATTGATTTTAGTGGTAGTGGTGGAAGTTGCGATTAGGACACAACAATTGTTCTCAGTTATTTTCCCTTATTTATTTATGGTGAAAGACATGAGCCGTCTGTGCTGTTGCTATGAGATAACAAAGAAGTTGCTTTTTGCCACAAAAACTAGCATGGGTAACTTATTTCCCTGCTAATGTTCTCCTTCCTAGAATTTTATCAGGATTCTTTCGGTCACATTTTCTGTTTTGATTGCTTACATGCAGTTTTAGTCCTTTTTAACACAAATCCAGTCACCAAACCTCAGAGGGAACAATAATAGCTCAGAATAATTTTCTTATAACTACCAACCTAAGGCAGTAAATAGATAAAAGAGATCACTCTTAATCACAGCATTATTGTTGAATGTTTATGCCAACAGCAGGAAAACTAAGGCTTTTTTTTTTTTTTTTTTTTGCGTTTGGCACAGTCCTCCATTTTTGGAAGATTATTGTCTTGTTGTCTCTTGTTGGTTGTGACAATCTGTCTAGGTTGGGCATTTGCCTGTGTAATATGGAACTTTCACCCAGTATTTGAGAAAGTACAGTATCATTATTTAATATGGGAGTGTTGGCTTTCGGTTTGTGAACTAATTCTCTATAAATGTAATTGAAAGACTGGTCAATGTTATTTGTACAATCAATTCACTTCTAGCCCTGAAAACTCACTGGGTGACTTTCTCTCAGTTAAAGTTTTCTCATGATTACAAAATGAAGAGAATCTGTTATCTGCCTTGAGTTCTTGGAACAAAGGTGGTGAATCTAAGTATAATAATGATAATATAATATAAACCCAAAACAACCAGATCATCACTTGAACACTATCGGCATTGATAAATTCACCATTAATCAATTGCAAAAAGCAGCTTTACTTGGAATAGATTCCATCCTGCGATGCTACATACCTATTGTACCTTGGGAAGGACTTAACAAGTGGATAAAAATGCCCAAACCACTCTGAACATCTGGCTGACTATCCAACAAATCATATAATATAGGGTTTGATATATGATATCATGGTATGATATATGATGGTATGTTAATATGTATTGTAATCTGTAATTGATATAATATGATGTAATAAATATAGCAATAATAGAATGCTTAAATGAATGAATGTTAGAAAAAATAAATGTGAAGGATGGAAACAAACATAACTATGACCTTGAATGTTAATGGTAGTCCTTGCTTAATGGCCAGTTGCTTCGTGACCATTCAGGGTTAGGATGGACCTCCCAAAAACTACACACAACCTGGTTCCAGACTTCTAATGGCTACACACTGCCTGCGGTCACGGATTGCATTTTGGGAGCTTTCTAACAAGCTTGTATTTATGGCCGTCTGCAGCATCCTGCAGTCATGTGACCATCATTTTTGGCACTTTTTGCTGATTTCCAGCATTGACTTCTGGTTTTTGGAAGAAAAAAAAGGCTATTGAAGAAAATGAGTTCAGTTTATCACTGTGGCATTCACTTAACAACTTCTGTAAAATAGTTTGTAAAACTGATCACGGTCACACGGTGATCTGCTTAACAACTGCCATGACTTATAAATACAGGTCTGGGCATAATTACGGTTGTGAACTAAGGATTATCTGTACAAAATTAAGATGATCATAAATTGAATATACCTTGTCTGTAACTGACATCCTTTTCTCTGCCAACTACTCACGTCTGCTAAAAACAGGATTATTGTTCAAATAGTGCATGCTGGGTGGAGATTTGTCTTTATTGCTTGTTTAAGTGTGTAATAAAAATGACTTAAATATGAATGAAATAATTAATGCTTGACAATACAGAAAAATGGACAGCTTGATAATATCCTGATTCCCACCCCCCCTGGAAAAAAAAAAAAGAGAAGAAGAACTTCTGCTGTTTATTACTGCTGCTGAAAATGTGTGTTGGGGGACTCAAATAAATTAGGAATGGCATCTCCTCTCCTCATCACCACATTATTAAAGCTCTTTCTGTTTCCTCCCAAATGCCACATAAATGGGCCAATTTGCAGATTGCTCTGGACATCCTAATGTTCATATGTGCACTTTAAGATAAGTTGTCATAAATAATTAAATTGTCTAGGGAGCAGAGCCAAAATGCATTTCAGTCATGACTGTGGAGATGCCTGCTGAAATGGGGAAGAAAGAAAGTAACAGGTATCATATTAAAAGTGTGACTGTAAACAAAGTATCAAATTCTTGTTCAATGCTCCATGCTAAGGAGTTTTGTCTTGTTTATAATCATTAATAGAAGTGCCACTTGATTTGATGGCGGATAGAAGGGAAGGCTATGAAAATTGAAATGTTCTCCCTTTGACCTTCTTCCCACGGGAATTGTCATGTGGTTTTATGTAATTTATCAGTTCTTGGATCAGAGATACAACTTGGAAACTAGGAATGCACAAGATGCTGTAAATGCAATAAAATGTGCCAAGGCTCATTTGCTGAATATTGAAAGAATAACCACTTATAGCTTAAAAGAAAATGGTTCTGTTCCATTTAGGGTGAATTAACTCACCATCTAAGTATATATATTTGTGCCCTGGCATTTGGGACATACTAGTGGTAAAGAAGAAGAGGAATAGAAAGGGGACAAGAGCTAGGAGGTGTCTAAATTATAAAGATAACCCTTAAGCAGGGTCAAGAAATCAAAATAATCATGTGTTGGAAGAATATCCATCTGGTTCTGTTCCAAGCTGGGAGAAAGACACTGGAAACATGGAGGCTGCTTGGAAAGATGGTTTAATGATGAAGCAGAACTACCAAGCTCATGGTTTTGGTGCAGGTGACCACATGGAGTTGAGAGTGGGTTTTTTTATACCTTCTCTTGGGCTTTGCACTTGAACTTCCTGTTACTGTGCAAGAACATGTATTCTATTGGCTGTTCTAGAGTTTATGTAGGGGTCATAGTTGGCTCTGTGGGTTGTCTGAGCTAAATTTGGTTGCCGTTTGGATTGTTGATGCAATAAAGGGCCATTGGGCAATTCCTATTGTAGCCAAGGGCTAATCCTACCTTTGGAACTTGGGTGAGGGTATTTGCTTATGAATAGAGCTATCTATCTGATTATCTCTTAAATGCTGACATCTGGTCAGGGCTATTAAGAAAGGTGGAGGCTGCTTTCCAAGAGCGTATTTCTCCATTGCTCCCTCTGGGGAAATGTAATATTCTGTGTTTTTAATATTTCTTAAAACATTTCATTCTTCTAGGAAAGGAGTGGGTGCTAACTTTCTACACATAAGGTACATCTTTTTGTAGAATTTGTAATTTGAGGAGACAAGATGGTCTTGCATGAAAGGAACAAGAAGAGCTTGGGGCAACTTACACAGTAAAATAAGAATGTTTCTAGACAAGACATTTATGGGCAGTTTCATAGGATATCTTATTATGACATCTTCCTATTTATATATTCTCCTAGCACAAATGCTATTTCTTCTTCTCTTCATAATTCTACAGTATGTTCTGACTTGCAGTGTTGCTAGCTGCAAATGAGTGTGAGGTGGCAGAAAAATTGGTTTAAATCCCTTCTTAGCTGACTTGTAAAATCCTAGGTAAAAGGGACAATTAAAATAACAATAAGGTTCAAGTAGAAGAGCTAAAGCAGAAAGGGAATGAGTGGCTGCAATCACCAGACAAGCATGTAAAAGAAAATAAACTCTAATTTGACTCCTTCTTCAATCATTTACTTCAATTTACTTCTCCCTCTCTAGCTTTGAAGCACTAAACTGAAAATGCTAAGCACAAATTAGCATTGTTCAATATATAAAATGCATCAAAGTGCTTCAGAGTATTTTATGGTGCTCTTCATAGACATACATTCTCTATATTCAAACACTGTAACACACAGGTGTCAAACTCGCAGCATCATGTTGCCATCATGTGACGATTTCCCTCTTCACGGAGCTGGGATGGGTGTGGCCTGTGTGTGATATATCTGGCCCACAGGGTGCCAGTTTGACACCCCTGCTGTAACATCAGCATAGATAATATTACCCTCAGTATAACTTGAACCATTCTTGATCATCACCTTTATAATTTTTTTATTTTTTTATTTTACAAAATTTATATACCGCCCCACTCCCGAAGGACTCAGGGCGGTGTACAGCCAATCTAAAAACCGAACATATAAAAGTTAAAATACAATTAAGAACAAATTAAATCAATGGCCAGAAACCCAATTATAAAAGTAAAAATACAAAATATGTCACATATTCAGATTCTTCAACTTGTAATTACAAACCCTTTTCTTCTTAACCTAAATTACATATATTTCCATGACTTATGACTGTGGAAATGTTACAAGGTAGACAGAACACACTATACCATCACATGCAATTTATGGAACAAAAATCAAGAATTGAAATTTGTGTGATATATTACCCTAACCTAGGGCAATAGTTCTGTTTTAAAAGAGCTTACTGCTGCATATTACTCCAATTCCTGCTTATTATCCAATTCATGAGTTCTATGATTTAGAAGGAAAAAAAATAATCTTGAAGCTGTGCTTACTATTTCATTCTAGTGCAAGGCTTTTCTGATTTAAAAGATAGACTGCAACACTGGAAATTGCATCTTACTCTTGAAATGCAATATAAAGTATATATTAACACTATACATTAACCATTACTCTTACATGCCAAAGTTAAATTAGCAGAGCTGTGTAATGCTTTGGACTGAATCTCTAAAAGCCTAAAGCTTGCCTGTGAAACCTTACAATAGCTACCATCTTTCCCAGGGTTACAAAGCAAATGGGAAAGGTAGCCTCTTACTTACAGGAAAAGGAGTAGCTCCTTTAAGATACTTCAAGCACTATTAGAGATACAGTATAATCTGAAGTATCTACTTCAGAAACAACTAATTGCCATTAGTTATTTAGTGAGTGAGTGAGATAGCTAGATGTGCATGTATACATGCACACAAATACATATACACACATGCATATTCATGCACATGCTCACACACACATACAGTACATGTGTACATATAAATATATATGTAATGATTTAACTCTTGAGTTTGTAGAGTTGCTGTGAATGGATTATAAACCTGATGAATCATCCATCCATCCATTCATTCCAATTACATGAAATGGATAGCTATAGCATTGAGAGTTATACTACAAAAGTATGTGATATATTCAGATTCTTCAACTTGTAATTACAAATGCTTTTCTTCTTAACCTAGCATGCTCCATAGTGCTTCCAGTATGAGACATAGCAGGTCTTAACACAAATATATCCTTCTTCCTGTTGTTACTATTTTGAAAAATATACTGCCCCCTTAATTAGCTGGGTGACTGCACAGCTTAACTGCCCTTTGTCATTGTTATCAGTAACCAGGTATTTGCTTAGATTCTCTCTCTGGATGCAGCCCTCACTCATTCATAAAGGCTGTTTGACAACACACACTCTCAAAGTAGTACAACTACAAGTGAAGCACTTGGAGTGGGTAAAAAACAACAACTATACAGACAAACCCAGGACCAAAACCTGGGCAAAACATATTCATCTTTGAGATTTGAAAATTATATAGCAGTTTGTATTTAATCCATAATTAATATTTTCATGTAGTTATTTTGTATCATTATGATCTGAAAACAGCTAGGGTTTTTTTTGTAAAATTTCTCCGTTCCAGCTGTGACTGGATTAAAGACTTTCTGAGGGACTGGCCACAAACAGTGAGGGCTGGGGCTGTCATATCCGTCTGTTTGAAGCTTAGTACTGGTTCCCTACAGGGCTGTGTAGAGGCCTAGCAGAGATTCCATTTCCTTAGGGTCTTGTGAAAGAACAAAGTGGAATAACAACTGAGGACCTCTTTCTCTACTGGTCCAAAATAGAAAGCTTCCTCACCCATTACATCATGGTGTGATATGCTGGCCTAACAGCCACAGATAGAAAGATATTGGTGAGTACAGTGCAAAAACATTGTGGGCTGACCCTTGATACCACTAGACAACATCACTAGGACTCGCTGCCTTAGAAAAGTGAGGAAAATCCTCAGGCATGACACAGCCCGTTGTGCTTTATTTTGAGAAATAATGGCAATCGCAAGGTTGCTTTAGTGAAATCAGCTCTTTTTATTTACAGGATCAGTCAGAA
>JAEANM010027457.1:0-10540 GCA_017656035.1 Myanophis thanlyinensis | reverse complement strand
TTAAAAATCAATTAAAATAATTAAATGAAGGCCAATTTAAAACATTTTAAAATACGATTTAGGAATTAATTAAAACAGAACCCACAATTTAAAAACAGATTAAATATAAAATTTAAAATTTAATTTAAAATTAATTAAACCCTTTTGCTACCTTTTAATTATGATCGGCCATTTAAATTAGTTAATTTTAATTTGTTTTTTTAAACTGTCATTTACTCTATGCTTTTTTTAGACGGCTGTACACCGCCCCGAGTCCTTCGGGAGACGGGGCGGTATAGAAATTAAACAAACAAACAAAGATCCTTTCCAGCTCTATTCTGATTCTGATTCTGATTTGGTGGGGTGGGGGGTTGGGGGTTACATCTTAATATTAATCTGCCAGGCTACCTCCGCGATCTTATAATAATTCCCGCAGTTTCGGCTAGATTAAGAAAGGTGTCCAGTCGATCTGGAGGGGGGGGCGGGGCGGGGCGGGGGGCGACGGGACACAATCGTTGCCCGGCATCTGCTTTGGGTCCGGTGTCAATACTGCAGAGCTGTGGGGAAGGCGATCACAGAGCGACGCCTAGGGGGCGCTCGCCTTAGTCTCAAATACCTGAGCGCCACTGCGCATGCTCCGCCACGTCCGCCCAGCTGGAAGGATCGCTTGTAAGCTGAGCCCTGGGAATTTTGGGGGGGGGGGGGGGAGAGAGGGGAGGAAGGGGTCACTCAACCCTGAGTCTCCCCGGGGAAGGAAGCAGCTGGAGGGAGGCTAAAGGAACCACATAGTCACGTTTGCATCAACCAGGTTCGCTTCCCAGCGTTTCTAACCAAAAAGGAACCTGGCAAGGGGGCTTCCCTGCCTGGCACCCCCACCACCCTCTGCAAACAGACCCCTTTCAAGCTTTTTTTTTTGAGGGGGGTGGAGAGGTATCGAAAAGACCCCGCCCCCCAAGAGTTTTTCTGCTGCCAGTGGAGCTGAGCAGGTACCTTCCAGAGAAGACCCTCCCCAAAATGGGGGCCGGGGTGTATGTCAAGAGAGTTAGTGGGAAGGAGGGGCGGACCTTCCACTGAGTCTGAAACATTTCTTGATTTTGCCCCATTTCCAAACCGTTACTTTGCCCTGAAGTTGATCATACAATGAAGCAGAGCTTCGGAATGAGATCCATCTGTAATTCCTGAAGTTTCGTTTCTTTTCCACCTCACATGTTAAAAAAAAAGGGGGGGGAGCCCTCTTGAGAGCTGAATGCCTTGAAAATCGTCTCCCAGCCTCTCTGCAACTCCTCCGGATCCCAGGACCGAAAAGACCTTTGGAGACCCAGGAGATCCGCAGTGCCCTTCTGGATCCCTGTCAGAGAAGAGGCCAAAATGGATGCAATCCACCCAGTATGGAAGCGAGTGGGAAAAGGACCTGTTGCCGCTCAGCCTGGGAACTGGGTAAGACCCGGGCAGAAGATCCCAGGGAAGGAAGACCTTAGTTCTGAGATCCAACATTGGTGCTTCAGGAACAGCCCATTTCAGAAGACTGAGGGGCCACGAGAGCTTTGCAGCCGCCTTTACCACCTTTGCTGGGGGTGGTTGCAGCCAGAGAAGCACACCAAGGCTCAGATGTTGGATCGGGTGATCTTGGAACAGTTTCTGGCCGTCCTGCCCAGGGAGATGCAGTGTTGGGTGCGAGAGTGCCACGCGGAGACCACTTGCCAGGCGGTGGCCCTGGCCGAAGGTTTCCTGCTGAGCCAGGCGGAGGAGGAGGGAGTGTGCCAGGTGAGAAACATTCCTCTTGGGAAATATGGAGGAAACGTAATGTGCTGGAATTCTTAAACGTATCCCTAACAGTTTGGGTGATTAATTCATCTTAATAATGCCTGTTCACTGATTCAGGTCACACAGAGCTTGCAGTGTTGAAAATGAAAATGTAGTTCATATGTTCTTTTTACCTCCTTTTTGGATCAAAATTTCAGGTTCTGAGGTCCTTCGTGGCGGTAGAAAGTAATGGTCCTGAGGAAAGGGTGAATCCCACAAATCCCTCTCAAGAGCCATCTTTTAGAGGACTCTACAAGGAGGAAGATCAATGTCAAGACACCTCAATAGGTAAGAGAAGGTCATTCTACAAGGTTGGAGAGGTTCCAGAGAAATTCTAGTTATTATTAATTCTTTTATCTTCCGAGATGGGGAGGGGAGTAACCTGTCTTTGGCCTTCCCTGATGATAATTTCAATAAAATCTGATACATATCCCTGCTGGAACAGCTCTAAACCGTTTTTCCTTGCAGGCGTGTTCCTGGGGTCTCAGAATTATGTCAGTTGCCCTTCCATGTGTGTTAGGAATGTAAAACTAACAATTGTTGGGTAGACAATATATAAACCAGGACTGTTACTTTAAGGTTTGTTAATTTACCTTTAAGTGTACTACAGCTTTAAAGAAAATATGATTGGCTGCTGATTCCTCAAGCAGCAATAAGAAGGAGCCAGAATCACTTGTGATTGTGGGCTACTGGATGTGGATTGTTGGTTACCGAATGCAGGGTGGTCGTCACTGAAGAAGACCCTTGCATTAACCAGCGAGTATACTGTGAGTTTACTGTTTGGATCGAACTGTATATTTAGTAATGGACTTTGACTTTGAATATTGGATTATCCCTGAACTGTTTGAAGACTGACTGATTTGCCTGTGTATGAATTTGGACTGACTGATGGACATTGCTAAACCTCTATTTCCATTAAAGTAAAAACCTATTTTCTTACTCAGTGTATCTGTATATTGGTTTGTGTATTTTACCACACCACTCTCACAACCTTTCGCTCTGTACTCGTTCTCCAAACGGAGGACCATCCTTAACAATGTGGAACGGGTTGGTTTCGGGGGAGCATCTACCATGATTAAGTGAATACTTTGGTTGGCAAGAGTATACTTGTGTGTCCCTGATCAAAAGGCTAGGAGATAGGTCCACTTGGACCCATTGAGTCCCAATGCATGGTGGAGCTGTGGTCTTTTCTTTTTCTTTTTTTTTCTTGGATCCGAAGATGAAGCCCACGAACGACCGCCAAAAGAAGAGAGCGATGGATGGAGGGTTCCTTCGCAGGACAGGAAGAAATACTAAGTTGATGCTTCCAGCTAGAAAAAGGTGGAGTTGATTCCTTTCCTATTTTCCTGTCTTTTTCCCAGGGAACAAAATGGAATCACTGTTATTCATCCGATCATCTCCTTGTACTGTTGGTGCGGAAAGAACAGCTGGACCGTCAGTTCAGGTAGGAAGGAAAAGATCAAAAGCTAATATGGGGGAACAGTTGAGACCTCCAGTTTTATTTGGGGGCTCAGTGTATAATATTGCTGATCCTGAGTGATGTGAAACAAGGAAATTAGTATTCAAGTATAAACACTCAACTCAGAACATAGAATATCAGAGTTGAAAGGACTTTAGAGGTCTTCTAGCAGGAGACATTATACCATTTTAGACAAATGGTTGTCCAGACCTTTTTTAAAAGTCTTTAGTGACTTCTGAAAGGGAAGCTGTTCCACTGTTTAATTGTTCTCACTGTTAGGAAGTTTCTCCTTAATTCCAGGTTGCTTCGCTTCTTGATTAGGTTCGGTCCTGTCTTGCCTTCGTGTACTTTGGAAAATAGGTTGACCCCCTCTTCCTTGTGGCAGCCCTTCCGATATTGGAACACTGCTATCATGTCTCCCCTGGTTCTTCTTTTCACTAGATAGCCATACCCAATTTCTGTAACCTGCTCATATATGTTTCTCTCCTAATCATCTTCGTTGCTTTTCTATGCACTTTTCCAAAAGTCTCAACTCTTCCAAACTCTTAACAACTCTTCTCAACTTTTCCAAAGGCTTAACTCTCAAGACTGGTTTGGAAAAGCATTTGTAACTTGAATGGTTATACTGCTGGAGTCCAAAAATATAGTTTACACTATGAAACATAAAAAGCAATAAAACAAAACTGATAGACAATCAATAGGAACATCTGAAACAGTGCCAGCTTTTATCGTTTTTGGAAGCCCAGTAATAAGACTCCCAGTTTAACTTGCATAAACAGCTAGTCCTCAGTTTATGACCAAATTGGGACAGGAATTTCCATTGTAAGTCATTGGGGTTGTTGAGTAACCAGTTGAGTTGAGTAATCCGTTATTTAACAAGTCCTGTTTATTAAGCTAGTCACATGTCATAAATACAAATCCAACTTAACTAATGGCTTTTTTTTGCCAGAACACATAAAAATGCTATTATATGACTGTGGACTGTGTTCGGTGTGACTGTTTCTGATGTTCCTAAGTGACTTTTTTCAAGATGGCTTTCATTTTGGAACTATCATTAAGTGAAATATCATAATTCTAGGAGAAAATACGTTGAAAATTCCTTGTTTTCAAAGTGTTAAGAACTTTTTCCCCCTGGGCTATAGGGTACGGATTGAAGACAATCCTGACTTCACCTTGGCTTTTAGGAACTGCAAAATAATAGAATGCATAACAATATAGTTGGAAGGGGTTGTGGAGATGCATATGGTCTCTTGCTTGAGCAGGACGTTGGACTAGAACTGTGTTTCTCAACCTTGGTGACATTAAGATGTCTGGACTTCAATTCCCAGAATTCCTCAGCCGGCAAAGGAATTCTGGGAATTGAAGTCCAAACATCTTAACATCGCCAAGGTTAAGATACACTGTTCTAGTCCAACGTCCTGCTCAAGCAAGAGACCATATATCATTTCAGACAAGTGGCTGTCTAAAAGCCTCCCGTGATGGAGCTGCATTAAACAAGTGGTTTTGCATTGGCCTTTTTCCAGGGTTTTTTAAAAACATTTTGGATAAGAAGAGATAAAGGAAATAGATATATCCAATTCAAATCTTTATTGTCAATGCAAAGCATGTGTGCAGTGAAACTGACTATAGTGGTCCCTCATCCTCTGAACCTGCTTAGCTGAGAAAGTCAACTGGAGTTGTCAGTCGGTAAAATCCAATTTATAGTAACCAATCCCATGAAATCTTTCAGTAGAGAGGAATCCAGGTACTAAAGCTTTAATGATCTTCAGGGAGGACCTGCTGTCCTTCATCATCACTGAGATGGAGAGGATGGTGTGCATAACTATCTCTTGAGAGATCAGGGGACGGTTTTATCACATAACATGTTGAATCCAGCTGGGGAAAAGTCCAACTAAGAATTATAACTCTATGTTTTTAGGGTTTGCAGATTAAAGGAGATCTTGCAAATTCTTCCTGACTCTGCTCATAGGAATTCTTCCTCGTTCAGGGTCCTGTGTCCTTTGAGGAGGTGGCTGTTCATTTCACCGAGGAAGAGTGGTTGCTGCTGGATTCCAGGCAGAAAGCTCTGCACCAGGAAGTCATGTTGGAGGCATCTAGGATTGTAACCTCTTTAGGTAAAGGTTCGTCTAGAGGAAAATTAAATAAGATTGAACAATCACTGTTTATTTGAAGCTTAGGGTATCTCTGCAGATCTTGTTAAAATGGTTCCTTACCTTTTCTCTTTTCATTTCGTATTAATTCTGATTCACATCTTTGGTCTTCTAAGTACCACAGTGTCATTTTGAAGAAAGGAATTGGTTAGAGATAGTCAGTATGGAGAATTGATATACAAATTCAAATTCAAATTTATTGGTCACATACACAGTCATACATGCTACGATACGCAGTGAAATGCTTACGCGACCGCCCACGACCCCGAGTAAGTTAGGGCATAAAGGGAGGGGTAGGATAGGAAATAGGTTGGGAATAAGTTGGGGATAGTTGGGAAGGTGGGTCCATCGTGTATATGTAGATATAATCGTGGTTCCTGTTATAGTCCTGAGTGTTGGTATAGTCTTGGTATCTTCTTTGGGCCCTGTGCCAATACTGCAGAAGTACTGGGAATAGCGTATAATCAAAAAGGGATGTTTTTGCTTATTTCACTTGTCCTAATTAGCACCATATATTTTTTTCTTGGACTGCTACTGCAGTGATTTTGGCTTTGGCACATCTGACAAAAGGGCGTGTGCTACATCATGATGTCAAAATCTAGGCTGCAGGACACTGCCTTAGTTGTTGTTATGTTGTCTGATGTTCTGCATTTAAACCGTTGTCAAAACACCCAGAATTAGACGAGTTGAGCAGCCACTCCAATGTTTTAAATTAAGAAATAGCATTCATTCTGTCATTCCTCGTTTTGTTCTCCCTCCAGATGTCCAGGAATAAGTGCAGGCTGGGGATTGTTATGGGGATAGCAAACTATATATTGCAGAGTTTTCTGATTTCTTTTTCTCCTCCCTCGAGCAGTTGATGCGCAGAAAAATGAAAATTACCAAGAGCCAAGAGTGGTGCCCTCACAAATAATCAAAACTGAAATACAAGACAAGATATCTGCAGATAAGTGGGGAAGAAGGAGATACGAGAAAAAAGGATCTCATAATTGGAGAGAAAGTTCGACTTCTGAATCTGAGGAAATGGAACACTTCCGGATTCAACGTGATTTCAAAGAAAGCAGAATGGGAAAGTGTCAAGGAAATGGGAAGAGATTCAAACCCAAAAGCAATTTCAGTAACCATGGCAAAATTGGAAAAAACTTAAACTGCAACACCACAATTATCCCACATAAAATAACCCATTCAAAAGAGAAGCCCCATAAATGTATGGACTGCGGAAAGAACTTTAAGTGGCGAGGCCACCTTAACTACCATAAAAAGATACATTTGGGGGAAAAGCATTTCAAATGCGCAGAATGTGGAAGGAGTTTCAATATGAACAGTTCCTTGACTTATCATAAAAGGATCCATACGGGAGAGAAACCCTATAAATGCGTCGACTGTGGTAAAAGCTTCACTATGAACAATGCCTTTACTTTTCATAGAAGAATCCATATGGGAGAGAAGCCTTACAAATGCCCGGAATGTGGAAAAAACTTCAGCACCAGAAGTTATCTGACCTCCCATAAAAGGATCCACACAGGGGAAAAACCCTATAAATGTGTAGACTGTGGAAAAAGCTTCAGTATGAAAAGTTCCTTTACTTACCATAAAAGGATCCATATGGGAGAGAAACCATATAAATGCCCGGAATGTGGAAAAAGCTTCAGTATGAATAGTTCTCTTACTTACCACAAAAGGATCCACACAGGAGAGAAACCCTATAAATGTCCAGTGTGTGGAAAGAGCTTCAGTAGCAGCAGTTATCTAACTTCCCATAAAAGGATCCATACAGGGGAAAAACCCTATAAATGTTTGGAATGTGGGAAAAGCTTCAGTCTGAACAGTTCCCTTGCCTCCCATAAAAGGATCCATACAGGAGAGAAACCCTATACATGCACGGAATGTGGAAAGAGCTTCAGTAGCAGCAGTTCCCTTACTTGCCATAAAAGGATCCACTCAGGGTTGAAACCTTATATATGCAATGAATGTGGGAAGAGTTTTATTTCAAGTAGCTCCCTGACTAAACACATTAGTATCCACTCAGGGGAGAAGTTATATTCCTGTACAGAGTGTGGGAAAAGCTTCCGATTGAATAGTCACCTAACTTCCCACAAGAGAATGCATACTGGAGAAAAACCTTATCGATGCACGGACTGTGGAAAAAGCTTCAGTATGAATAGTTCCCTTACTTCTCATAAGAGGATCCATTCAGGGTTGAAACCTTATATATGCAAGGAATGTGGGAAGAGTTTTATTTCTAGTAGCTCCCTTACGAATCATGCTAGTATCCATATAGGTGAGAAACTATATCAGTGTACGGAGTGTGTGAAAAGCTTCAGGTGGAAAAGTCACTTAATTTCTCATAAAAGGATGCATACAGGTGAGAAACCCTATAAATGCACGGACTGTGGAAAAAGCTTCAGTAAGAACAGTTCCCTTACTTCTCATAAAAGGATCCATACAGGAGAGAAGCCCTATGAATGCACAGAGTGTGGGAAGAGATTCAGCAAAAGCCGTTACCTTACTTCCCATAAACGAGTCCACACCCAGGAGAAACAATAGATATGCTCTAAATATGGAAAGAGTTTTTTGTGAAAAACAAGATCCTTATGCCTCCTAATAGGAATCACAGAGGTGGAATATATATTTTTATATATATATATACACACATGCATGAAGTTGGGGGATATAATATGGGGGAGATACCTTTTGGGATTGAAGTGTCCTGAATTCCTATGAAAGGATTGACTATAATATCAAACATACACAGTAAAGGCAGAGCTTCACTCAAGAATTGTGAACTGATGTGTCTTAAAGGGCTACGCACAAGGAAAATAGCATGTAAGCATATACTGTTGGAAGAGCCTAAAATGCGTTTGTTTCTGTGTGTGACTTCCAGATAGCTTTGCCATTGCTGCCATTATAGGACTGAAAGAAAGTGACAGGCCCAAGATCATTTAGTGGGACTAAGTGGGACTAGTAATGTGGGACTAGAACTCATGGTCTCCCAGTTTCCAGCCTGGTGTCTTAAACACTCTACAAGCTGGCTTTTTCAAGTGGAACAGAAACTTTATTTTTGGAAAATAAATTATTGTAGGTACGCATGGGAGAAACATTAGAATGCATAAAATGCAGGAACAATTTGAGAAGGAAATGCCCACTTGGGAAATGAGTCTACAAATGCAGGGAGAAGGAGAATAAGGTCCCTTAGTTCCCACGACAGAATCCATATTGAAGAACCACAAATAATGTGTGGGAGAAGAATGATCAAGTTGGAGTCTTGAGAATTTCAATATAAGGAGCTCTTATTTCCCAGAAAAAGTTTCACATAGGAGAGACAACGTAGATATAAATGCATAGAACAGCAAGACACTCGGTCTTTTTATCTGTCTTACAGTATTTCTCATTAAAGAATTGAGTTTTAAGGATCCAGTAAGTACAATGGTCCCACAGAAAGAAGTGAACAGTTCAGAGACTCATCACAGGAGAAACTGAATGTATGAATTATGCAAAGAGTTCCCAAGATAGATATTTTAAATACCCAGAGGTATTACCTAGTTAGTTTCATCTTGCTCACAAGAATCTTTTATTACATTGTCCTGCTTATTATGCCAGTATTTGTCAAGACCTGCGCCTGGTCAATTTGTGAAGAGCTGGCATACGCAAGCAAAGCAGGAGAAAATATATGTGTGTGTGTGCATGTTTGTTTTAGCTCTATTTGTATTTGAAAATACCGGCCTTCCTTCAATATATAGCCAAGTATTTCAGCCGTTTGCTGTTTTTTTTCATAATCATGATACGCATTAGTTGTGGTTTATCTGTGAAACATCTCTTCCAGCTGTTTTTATGTAATGCCCATTTGGTTGAGTATGTGTCTGGCTGCAAAATCACATTAATCCTGCAGTAAGGAGAAATGTGCCCAGTGAGTTTATGACTACAACTATTGCCTCTTTATTTTAAAAATGTTTTTATGGATCCAACAGTGTATTCATATGAACAATATTTTTTAAGAAGGAAGGAACTAAACAGCTTGATTTAAGTTATTCAGTGTTTTCTAACCAGGACACATTTTCTAACATCTTATTATCAAAGAAAAATATCATCTCAAAGTGTGTGTGAATGACAGAGAGATGCTTTCTGGATTTCTGTTACATTCCCAAACTGCTGAATTTGTTCAGAAATGTATTATCACTTTAGTACCACTGTATATTTTGTAATATCAAAGTAATCAGAAAGGTCAATCCTATTTGAAATTTTAGGGGACTGTGACACTGCCAATTGGAAAAATCTTGTGTTGGTGTGATTGTGACTGTGTTTGCTACCTTAGTATAGCTTTTTAAAAATGGTTCTGCATGTTCTGATGAACTGTATTTCTCGTTTTGAAGGGTTATTATAATAAATTATGGGAAACAGTCATTGCACAATGTAAATGATGCTGCTACAGCACAAATGAACCCTTATTTTGAGTCATCTGTCTCTGGGCAGAATCTCCTGTCATTTCTCCCTGCGGGGGGGGGGGGAGCCATTGTGTGCAGCACAACTGGAGGGGACCTGTCCATGTTCAAGTGGGTGGTCCCAAAGAGGACACAGGTGGACCCTGAGCAAAGCAATGTCTAGGGGAGACAATGATTGGTGAGATGTGGAAATCCCACTCTACTAGCCAATGACGCCCCAAATGTAGTGGTGGTCGCTACCCATTTTTCACAAGACCTCTGAGTCTGCCCCCATGACACATGTCTCTAGCCTTCTAGTGCATGATCAACTCTTGCTTTCCAGAGGACTATCTGTATGACTCCCCCCGCCTTCTGCTTCACAGGGAGCCCATTTCCCTGACCACCTGGGAAATTTGACGTCTGATATGAATCGGGTGATAATGTTTTTAACATTTATCTCTATCTAGTAGTAGCTGTGCTTTTCCCCACCACACTTTTCTCACAATCCTTAATTACATTTTATTTATTATTACAAATTTTATAAATACTGAAGCTCGATGATCCATGACGGAGTCTACATTCACATTTCTTGGGGAAGTATTGATGTATCTCCTGTGATTTATTTACGGATAGGTAAAAAAATATGTATCAAATGTTCTAGAATAGAATAGAATAGAATAGAATAGAATAGAATAGAATAGAATAGAATAGAATAGAATAGAATAGAATAG
>JAEANM010027456.1:0-10540 GCA_017656035.1 Myanophis thanlyinensis | reverse complement strand
TTATTTATTTAATGTATATATTCACCCATCTCGTTACTATTTACTCTATTTAAAAAGTAGAAACTCCACTAAGAAAGGGAAATAATTTACCCAAACAGGAAACATTAATATTCATTTGCTAAATCATGCCAAAACATTATCTGTGAATTAATTCAAAATCTGATACGGAAGGTGTCTGCAAAGAAGAAGAAAAACATATTTGATTTAAAACAACAAATTGTGAATCTGGAAGAAATGAAGGACAGTTTATTTGAAAAGCTGTCTGCTATGTATTTTGTGAGAGATACTGTTGGGCTGTGGTTTGGCCCAGAATCTTAAACAGAAGACTATAAACAGATGACTTTGCCTTTTTGTGGACTTTTTCAGATTTCCTCTTCTATTACTGAGGCCATAGAATAGGCAAATGAAAATTGGGACCCAATAGCTGGGCCTCTATTTCTCCATTAAAATTTACTTTCAGTAAAGTTATTTCTGCTATTTACTAATGTTTACTTTCAGTAAAATTTACTTTCAGTAAAGTTATTTCTGCATTTGCATGCATGGAGTGTACATTTACTACTTCTTCACTATCCAAGATGCAGATCTCAAAGCCCCACCAAGGTCAAAAATAATTTTACCAACGATTACTGTTTGGTCACATTAGTCATGGTTTCAGGCACATTTTCCTATTCCAAAAAAGTGCCAGAATAAAATCCTGGGCCAATGCCATATTTTTAGCTGGTTGATTGTGATAGCAAAAGAAATACTTCCCATTGGTCATCTGCTTGGAACATTGTCATTTGATGTTCCACTAATGATGTCAGCATGTAGAGTGGAGTTGGAAGTGGCCAATAATGTATGTATGGTTGTACTGTCCATGAGACACATCTGAAAACATGTCATGATCTAGTTCAGGTTATGAGGAGAAAGCAGCTTCCAAAGTTTAGAACTGATCAATTGGTTATTATTCTAGTCTAAAGTATTCTAGTCTTGGTTTGGATCAGAGAATGTGTAAATTTGCACAACAGAAGGATTTTGAATCTAAAAACAAATCAAGAATTACAGAAACAAGGATTAAGGATAGATTGGTGGCCCTATCTTCAAATAAAATCTAGATGTATTAAAGATGGTGAGGGAATTGGTATTGAATTGACCCAAAAACAATTAGATAAATTACTAACAGGTCCTGAAGAAAAGGTGATTTCTAGAATATTTAACTAGTGCAATATAATTTAGTGGAGGAAACAGTCAAAGGACCAATGTTAGCTTGGGCCAGAAATGTGGGCCACAATATAGATTTGGAGGATTGGGAAACAATATGGACAAAAAAACTATAGAATGACAAAAGTGGTAACATACAAGGAAAATCAATATAAGATGTGTTATAGATGATATTTATCCCCCTCAAAACTGGCTAAGATGTTCCAAATTAAGCCCCAATTGTTGGAAATGTAACAAATGCCAATGTCTTTCACTTATGGTGGACATGCTCCAAAATTAAGAAATATTGGTCTGGAATAAAAAAGTGGATCAAAGACATTACAAACATTCATTTGGAGTTTAAATCTGAAACATTTCTTTTGGGTATTATCAAAGAAAAGTGTAAAGATGAAGATAGATATTTAATATTAGACATTATAACAGCAGCAAGGATAGCATTGGCTCAGATTGGAAAGGAAACTGCACCCCAACAGAAAGCACGATAATACACAAACTATTGGAGTGTGCAGAAATGGACAGGTTAACCCTGGAATTAAAAGAGAAAGAAAGTTTGGAACATTATGTGGTCTGGGAAAAATTGTATTTATGGATATATAATAGAATGAAAGATTTAAATAAATAAGGAAAATATAGAGTTGTACATGAAAATAGATTATGCAATTAATTAAGCAGAATTGACTAGAATGTATGAAAAGATGGATTATATAGGTTCCGTTGGTTATAAGGATTGTAAATACTTAATAGGAAAGATAGAGATATGTGTTTTACTATTGTTTTTAATGTTTTTGATATATAATAAAGTTTGTCAAAAAATAAAAAAATAAAGTATTCTAGTCTTAAAAGGCCAACTGAAACACTCCTTCTTACTCCAGGTCAGGAGTTCTGCAATTCAGAAGAAAAAATTATTGTGCAATTTTGTTTGTTATTCAGAGCTTTCTGATTTAGAATAATACTTTATTTCCAAAACTTTACTATTGTATCATGTTACAAAAAGATACCCCAGCATCAATGCTATTGTAGGAAGTTAGCACCTACCCCTGTCTTAGAAGAATGAAATACTCTGGGAAATACAAAAAAGGCAGAATAGTATACTTCCCTGGATGAGAAAAGGAGAAACATGTTTTTAAAGACAAAGTAGCTCCCTGCAGTTCCCTGCTCCCCTTCAGCTCCAGGGTGATGGGGTTAAAACATGGCCCACAGGGAGATTGGATTAGCCCTTCACCTATCTAGCAGAACTCACCACATGGCTCCTTGGAAGATTACATCATCCAGCAAGGTTCAGCCAAGCCTACTAAGTTATCCCGCATGGGAGTCTACAATCAATCAGAATACTTGCCCTTGCCACAGGAACAGGAAGCAAGGTCATAGCCCAAGAGAGGGTATAAAGCCATCCCTCTCTCTCACCTGCCTTTTTTGCCAAGGACCTCAAACCATGTGGACCTGTTCACCAATAAACCATCTTTCCAAATAGCCTCCATGTTTCCAGTGTCTTTATCCCCACTTGGAACTGAACCCAGATGGATAACTCTTCCAACACTATGAAACTACATTCAGATGTTTCAGGACAGCAGTGGAGGATGGGATCGAAAGACATCCAGAGGTGAAAACATCTGCTTTCAATGAAATACATGCTTCTGACATTTTGGGGATTGATGATGAGGATGATAGTGCTCTTACCCCATATAGGAAAAATGAGATCAAAAATCTCCCCATTACCACTGAACTCCTTGATTTTTTCAGATACCCTAAAAACATACTGTATTTTTACACACAAAAAAGAATTCATTATGATACAATTTGTCATCCATGAGAAATTATATGACCTTTGAAAACAAGTAGACCTAACATCTTGAGATTCCTAAGAGATACAGTTTAAATGAAAACACAGGAAAGCCATTGGGGGGAGGGGGAAGGACAGCAATATCTGAAGCATTTTATCACAAAATTCTAGTGATTAAAAGGAAATGAATAATTTTCCATAAGTGATCTTTTGAGACTCATTTGCTGGATATGCACACAGTAAATCATACAGTAAACCCCTCTGCTCCTATTATTACTGCCTCATTGTGATGATGAGGTGTTCCTAGAATAAAGAACAACAACAGTGTACATCAAAACTATTTATTCCTAGCAGGATAACCCAAGAAGTGAATATCATCTTGGCTTCCCAACTATCCTAAGCAGCAGTGATAGAGGGAAATGATGGTTGCAGATGACTATTTTATAGATAATGGTAAATTCTATCATTTTATTCTGAGAGGGAGAAGGCAATGGCAAACTATTGCCATTTACCTATCACCAGGTATTTATCAAGAAAACCATATTACTAGAACATATGATAGACAATGTAGTGCTGGATGATGAGCACCTCAACTGGACTCAACAGAGTAAAAGATGAAATTAATAGAATATCTATTGACATCTTAGACATCAACAAATTAAGATGGATTGGATATGGATACCTGCATTCAGAAAATCATGTTCTATACTAGGGTCCCCAATGCTGGACTATGAACTAGCCCCAGTCCACATCCTATCAGGAACTGGGCCAAAGCCCTATCCATGCATGCTCAGGAACTAGGCAGCATGCAAAACCATGCACATACTCCCCAGTCCATGGAAAAAGTGGCCTCCAGGGAACTGATCTCTGGTGCCCCAAAGGCTGGGAGTTGTTGCTCTATACCAGGACTGTCAAACTGATGGCCCGTGGGCTGGATATGGCCAGCACAGGCCACATCCACCCCGGCTCCACAAAGGGAATAAACATCACGATCCATCACGATCCAGTCCACGATGCAATCGAGTTTGACACCCCTGCTCTATACTATATAAATATGAATAATAATAAAGAATAAATAATAAATAAATAATCAGGACCCAGCAAAGAAGCACGCAAAAAGAGCATTGGTATCATAGTGAAGAAAAATATAGCAAAGATAGTTCTCAGGTACAAGGCAATCTATGAATGAATGTCAATTAGATTTCATAGTTAACCTTTTAATACAATAATTATAGACATTTATGCTTCAACAACTGAAGCAGAAGAAGAAATAGACAGGTTAAAAGTCAAGTTCAATTTGAATTTACAAAATGCAAGATGTGCCATTTGTAGTTGGAGACTGGAATGCCAAAGTTGAAAACAATAAGAAGGAAAACATGCATTGCCTAAGAAACTAAAATGAAGCAGAAAGATTATTGATGTGGCTCATCCAATTATTTCTTAAGCGCTAAAACATTCTTCAAAAACCAAAAGGATGCCTATAAACACAGACATCACTGGATGGAGTACACCAAAATCCAACGGACTATAAAACTATTAAAAGGGAGTGGAAGATCACAGAGCAGTAAAGACATGATTTGGGATTGATTGTGGAACAGATTATGACTTGATCATGTCCAAGTGAAGCTAATGGGGAATAACAAATCCAAACATATTCTATGATATGGTCTTCAGCACATAGTCACCATTTTCAAGGAGGATATAAGGAATCACCAAGAATTTCTTAAACCCCCTTTGACAGGGAATTGGAGCAATTATGAGTTGAATTTAATTAAGTAGTTAAGAATGAATGTGACAAGAGACTGCCAAAGATCAAGAAGCAGAAGAAAGCAAACTGGATGTCAAAACAAACTATGGACATTTACAGGAAGAGTAGGAAAGCCAAAACTAAGAAAGATAAAGGTGTCCGGAAGGAACTTAACAAAGAAGAGTTGTTAACAGAAACAAGATCACTAATCTAAAATTATATCTGTAAAGACTCTGAGATCGGAAACAGACATGGAAAAACAAGGAAAGTCTTTCAATAAATCCCCAAATTCAAAAGGAAGTTCAAGTTGGTATGTTAAAAGTTGACAATAACAAATAGTAACAGATTCATAGAATATCAAACAAAGATGGAAGAAGTATACAGACAGTTCTCACTGAACAGCCTGCATTCAGCAACTGTTCAAAGTTACGACAGTGCTGAACTAGGGGGATTTAAAACTGTTCTTCCTATTTGTGATTGTTGCAATGTCCCCATGGTCACATGATCATGATGCAGATATCGCAACCAACTCACAACTACGTACGTATCTCACAGTCATGTGATCACCATTTGCAAATGAAACCGAATATCTGCCCCGCTCCTAAATCCACTAATTTAGATATTGTTTATTGTTGTACTTACAAAAGCGAAAGTAGAACATACCAAACTTGAATTCTAGCATCTGATTTCCTTGTATTTATTCAGGCTTACTTTTTCCTGTGCTACCTTTTCAATGGACACTGCTTCTTTCAGAATTGCAAGCTTTAACGATCTCAAATCCTGCTTAAAACAAAGGCTACTTTTGTACAGTTATCATTCACTCATACATATATAGTATATGCTAAAAATAGGTCTATCTTGAGATAGACTCATAATGTAGATAGTTTAACCAGAAACTTTGGGTCCTCCCCAAAAAGCAAAATGCTTTGTTTAAAATTTCTCATGCTCTGCGCATTAAAATAGAGGATGACATTTGGTTTTTCACAAAGAATAAATTCAATGTGCATTCTGACTAGTGTCCCAATCTTCCTTCCCAGCCAAGCCTTCTGGAATGTAACACAAAGGACTCTGCTCAAATTATGCAAAAATGTAGAGTGGGGGAGTAGGGAAGTTAATTTTTTCTTTAATTAGAAGTGATTTTTCATTGCATTACCCAAAGCAGGATTTCTTTCTCTTTTTTTAAAGGGGGGTGGGGAGACCAGATGCTGAAATGGAGCAGAGCCTGCCTTTTCTGGGCCTCTCTGGGTTTACGTAAGACTTAAAACAATGCAAAAACAGAGCCCTGTTCAAAATCTTTTCACATTGCCTGACCTTACAAGGCATGCAAATCTTGAAGAAGATTTCATTATGCTATACATTCAATGAGATTCACTGAGGCCTAAGATATATACAACACAATAAAACATGAGCAAGGTGTTCCAATGTTCCCAAAGTATTTTATTAAGCAATTGCATTCTCTTTTCCATTGATCAAGGAGACAACAGATAGGTTCCAGGTTTAAAAAAATTTGTTAGTTCAGATTTCTGAATTGTTCTCAAGTCATCTGCAGCTTCCTTTAATTATAGATGTTCTTTGTTAAAAAAAAAAAAAAAGGAAATTGCCATTGCAATTGCCGGAAATAGTGTAGTTTAATGTTGCACATTGTAATATAATTCGAACTCATCCTTTCATTGACCCCTTCATGAAGTTTCATATTGTTCATTAACTCAAAAACATTTCATTACTACTTTAACTATTACTACTACTACTAATAAATGATAATAACAATAATGGCTAGTCCCATTGACTCCTGAAAGTCAGCATTGACCACTTTGGGGGACTCTGATATAATTGAAGACAAGAACAGAATTATACTGAGGTACATGGTTATATTTGGCAGTATCAAAGAGAAGCAAAAAAAACCCAACAGTTTCCCCATTCTAAATATTCAATAAGGAAGTGGTAAGTAGAAAAGAAATAGTTTTGAAGCAGTTGTTTAAAAAGCCTTCCAACATACACAAATATAGAGAGATAGGCAAATATTTTATTTATGTAGCTGCCCATCATATAAAGCAACATTAAAAAACAATACACGAGAAAAACAATATAAACAATGACACTAGCAACATATGGACACCAAATCCAAATCCAAATCCAAGTTTTATTGGTCACATACACAATGATACATGGGTACAATATGCAGTGAAATGCTTACGCAACCGCAGGGAAGTTAAGGTAGGAAGGGAGGGCTAGGGGCAGCTGGGAAGGTGGGAAACAGATGCAATTATAGGTCTTGGAAGGAGGGCTAGGGGTAGTTGGGAAGGGGAATTAAATGCAATCAATGTTATAGTCCTGAATATTCTTGTGCCATCAATCTTATAGTCTGTATGTTCATGTGGAATGTTCTTCTTGTTGCCTGGAAGTCTTTCCGCCCTCCCGGCAGCCTCCGATGTTGTTTCAGCTGTTTTTTCGGCTGCCTGGGAGGCAGCCCAAGGGCAACCTAACCAACTGATATAACAACAGCCACATGTTTTAAAAAAAATCACAAGGATGACAAGCTCACATTGTCCAGATGCCATGCCCAAGGAAACACCCATGTCTTGAAAGATTTCCAAAATGGAAAACATTGAGGGAAGCAATGGTGGATTGAAGGCATCTTCACTTTTAGCAGTCAATGGCATGGCAGAAAGTACAGCCAGTGAATGAATTGGTTCCCCAAACTCCTCTCCAGATTAAGGAGATGACTGGATTGCTCAAAGTTCCATACAGATGCTCCCTGCAACAAGACCATAAAACAGCAGCCTCCATTAAGTTTTGCTGGGAACCAGGAGAGTCAGCTCTGTCTAAGCGATGGTTTGGAGCATTCAAAAGGACTCTGGGTTCACTGACTTCCTCTCTTTATCAGCTTTACTAGAAATGGCTTGTAAATTGGTTTTGGCATATTAAGAATCTTCATTAAAACAAGTTTCATTACCCAGGGTGATTTTCCTTTAATCAGCACAGAAAGAAGCTATTTGTGTTTCTTTTCTTTTTAATATTTTTTGGTTTTCTTGTTAATTAATATTTCCAAAAGAAGAGTTGGCAAAATATAATCTGAAATATTTGTTAGTTGGTTGGCTGGTTCCTGGCTCCAAAATTCAATAAATAAAAATGTTTCTCGGTTAAACTAATGTTGTTTCATTTCTATCTTAAATACTAAGAAAAGAAAAGGGAAAAATCAAAATGTCAAGGAAGTTACTTTGCCATTAATTAAAATTGGAATTTGCTTCTCTTTCTGCAAAAATGTGAACAAGTACCTTTCCTACATTATTAGTAGCTGATGATCAGCATTCATTCATATAGTTGCTGATGGTCACATGATTGCCTCAGTGGTCATTCTTACCATACTATAGAATGAAATAAAATGGAGAACAAACAAAGATTATTTGAAATAAAATTTCCTGAAATCCTTGAGAAACAAGATTAAAGATAAAAAATAAGGAAAGAAATCTGAAGTCTTTTGAATTAACCAGTTTCCCCACTCTTACCAGGCTTTTTAGTTCTGTTTAGTTTGAGATGAGTTTTAAAAGATATGGTGAACCACAAACATAAGTCTGGATTACATTTTGGGGGTATTTTAGCAGACAAATGTGATTTTGTCCAAGTGATGCCGTTATTCCTCAGGAAAATTAAATGTGATAGCTCTCTACTTATGGCAAAGGGTTAAAAGCATGCTCCTACATTATGATACATTAACTCGAATGAATAGGGCTTGCTTGGAAATATACCAAATTGAATTCCTGGCATATCTGATTAAAAGGATCGGGCAATTGGAGAGAACTCAGTTCAAGATCTTAGAATGGGAGAAAATATTTGCAACAGCAGTCATTCATGAGTTTACATGCTATCAAAATCCATCAGCATAATGACTGAATTCAAATAACACAATTTAAAAAATAAAATATAAATGGGAATGGCAAACCACATGGCCTCAACAAGTCCATTTTCCTATTTCCACTAGGGAAAGACCACAAAATGTCCAAAAGCATGAAAAAATAGGCTCAAATTCCAGAATCCTTCCAGGCTTTTATGGAAAGTTTCCTGTGATCAGGCAGTCACTCAGGGGGGCTGAGTTGAGGCTTCCATCCCATAGAAAGTTGTGCATCTTATTTTAGCCAGTGAGCACAAACAATCATTTAGATACACAACTTCTTATGTGATGTAAAATTAGCTCCCTCTTTAGATCATTAGAAGAGTTTCATATGTCTTTGCCAGGTGAATTATTTTCTCACTTTAGAAAGTTGTGCATCTTATTTTAGCCAGTGAACACAAACAATCATTTAGATACACAACTTCTTATGTAATCTAAAATTAGCTCCCTCTTTAGATTGTTAGAAGACAGTTTCATATGTCTTTACCAGGTGAATTATTTTCAGTGACCTGCCACACAAGTTTAAACAGAGTAAAAGTTTGATAACAAAAGGGACAACAGAGTGCATGCCTCTTGTGAGGTTCTTTGATTTAGCATCTGCTTGTAATGCAGCATTACTCCGAAACAAGTTTCTTCTAGTTTGATCTAATCCAAAGAGAAAATTTGGAGGATCCCATTTTTGCACTCTTAATTGATAAGCAGTATATACAACACTTCATTCTTTTTTTAGCATTGAAGCAAATACTCTAAATAATTTTTACAATATTTTTTGAAAAACTCAGACTGAGCCAAGAGTTGATTGTTATGCAAAATAGTAATTTCATAGCAATCAAAAAAAAATCCAATGTGCTTACCAATAAATATGTTTGGAATTTTTTGCTTTGGTATCTCAAAGCAAAAGCAATTTAGTCCATTGCTCTTGTGAGAAACTGATGGCTCTAATAAAAAAAAGTTTGTTCATTCATTTATGATTAATGATCAACAAAATAGTTTTAACACATAAAAAAGATTCAATATACGATATAATGAAATTATTAAATGGCATGTAAACTAAATTTACAGAAGTAACCAAATAAGAACTAAATAAAATAAAGCAAAACAGAATAGATGAAACAGAATTTAGATAGAAGAATAAAAGGATTTCCTCATGAAGAGAAAATGGAATTACAGTCCACGAAGAAAATTATATATCTGGGCATCTGGGCTGATGGTGAGATGCTCATCGATAAAAGAGGACAATTATCTAAATTTGATACAACAAATAAAAAAGGATCCAGAAAACTGGGGGAAACTTCAATTATCCTAGGGAGAATAGCAGTGATTAAGATGATCACTCTCCCAAAATTACTCTATCTATTTCAAATGATCCCAGTAAAATTAGATAGGAAATTCTTCATAGATTTAAACAAACTAACCACAAAATTTGTCTGGGCAAGTAAAAGACTGACAATAAATTTAAAGGCATTACAAGATGATAAAAGTAGAGGAGGCTTTGGACTCTCAGCATGGGAAATGTATTACAACGCATTTAGTTTAACATGGATCAGGGAATGGATAAACTTAAGAAATAAAAGAATTTTAACATTGGAAGGACACAATCTACAGAAGGGATGGCATGCAGTTTTATGGAGTATGAAGAGTAAGGTACACACATATTTTTATAGGCATATAGTAAGAGACTCATTGATTCAAACTTGGGAGAAAATTAAAAATAAACTTTATATAAAAATTCCAGGATGGCTATCAACAATGGAGGCAATGATATATTCCAATACAATGGATATGGGGAAATTGGCAAGGTATTATGAAATTTTGGGTGCCCAAGGAACACTAAAGACCAGTCAGGAATTAAAGGAACAAGGATTAAATATAGATTGGTGGCTCTACCTACAAATAATATCAAGATATAAAAAAGACCAGGAAG
>JAEANM010027455.1:0-10541 GCA_017656035.1 Myanophis thanlyinensis | reverse complement strand
TTTCTGGGCTCTCCGTTCCCTGAACCGGGTCTTCCTCAAAACTGCAGGGTTCCTGCTAGTAACTAGTTTGGCGGGCCAGATTAAAAAGCCCAATGGGCCAGATGTGGCCCACGGGCCGTAGTTTGCCCATGTCTGTTCTAAAGGAATTGGAAGATGTGATCTCATACCACTGAAGCATATCTTTCAAAGATCCTGGAGCACTGGAGAACTACCAGAAGACTGTAAAATGGCTAACATAATTCCCATCTTTAAAAGAGGGGGGGTTGTATCCAGGAAACTACAAATTGATTAGCCTGACATCAATACCTGGGAAGATTCTGGAAAATAATCAAGCAATGAATCTCCAAACATATAAGGATAAAGTCATAACCAAAAGCCAACATGAATCTGTCAAAAACAGATCATGCCAGACAAATCAAAATTAGTGGACCACAGAAATGCTGTGGATATAATTTACTTGGATGTCAGTAAGTCATTTGATAAAATAAACAATAACCTACTTAATAATAAGATTTTAAAAATGTGGGATAGACAGCATCACCACCAGATGGCTTACCAACTGCGCTCAAAACGTAGTCCTTAATGGAGGTGTATCTACATAAAGGGAATTATGCAGTAGGCTCTGTCTTAGGTCCAGTTCTCTTCAATATCTTCATCATCAAGAGAATAGAAGGGAAACTCATCAAATTTGCAGATGACACCAAGCTGGGAGAGGTAGCCAACACTCCAGAAGATAGGCTTAAGATACAGAAGGATGTTGACAGACTTGAACACTGGGCCCTATCTAACAAAATGAAATTCAATGGGGAGGAAAATAAGGATGTACATTTAGGCAAGAAAAACCAATCCACAGGTATAGAATGGATGGTACCTGGCTCAATAATAGTTACTGCAAGAGGGATCTTGTTGCAAGCTGGTTATCACGGGCAACAAACTATGGAAAACCCCTTAAAAAAAATAAAACTCCCTGGACCAATTAGAGATTTGTCACCTTACTATAAATCAACAATAAATACTATGAAACCAGTTCAAGAGTATTTTGAATGCAATATTGAAGAAAGATTTGCAAACACACACCTAATCATATACTGCCCCTTTACTTCAATCAGAATACAGCTGGAAAGGAAATTGGAGGTGTTCTAGTCCAATCCCCTGTTTAAGAAGGAGACCCTATACCATTTGAGATAGGTGGCTGTCCAGTCTTTTTTTTAAAAAAATCTCCAGTGATGAAGCACCTACAACCTCTGAAGGCAAGCTGTTACACTGGTTAATTGTCCTCACTGTTAGGAAGTTTCTCCTCAATTCCAGATTTCTTCTCTCCTTGGTTAGTTACCATCCATTATTTTTTGGCCTGCCCTCTGTTGCTTTAAAAAATAAATTAATCCCATCTTCTTTGTGGCAATCCTGAAATACTGGAATACTGCTATCATGTCACTCATAGTCTTTCTTTTCTCTAGACTGGCCATACCTAATTCCTGCAACTGTTCTTCATATTTTTTCTCCAGGCCCTTAATAATCTTAGTTGTTCTTCTTTACACTTTTTCCAATGTCTCAAAATCTTTTTTGTAATGTGGTAATGCAGTATTCCAAGTGTGGTCCAGTGGTGGGATTCAAATAATTTAACAACAGGTTCTGTGGGCGTGGCTAAGTGGTCATGTGACTGGATGGGCGTGGCCAACTTGACATTATTTATTTGCCCTAATTACTGTTTTAAGTATAAAAAAGATATTCCAAAATATTTTATGCATTTAATACTTAAATAAGAATAAGAGGTACACAAAACTAGATTTTGTTACAAGAGTTTTACAATATGAATCAAAGACTATACAAAACTATACAAGTTTTACAATATGAATAAAAACTACAAAACTACACAAATTTTAGGGGCAAGGCGGAGCAGGGTGGGGAAGGGGAGGGGTGGGGCCAGCTAGCAATTTAACAAAGAGTTCTACAGAGGTGCCCCAAACCCCCTGAATCCCACCACTGGTGTGGTTTTACTAAGGATTAATGAAGCAGTATTAATACTTCACATCACTTTGATTCCATGCCTGTTTATACAACCAAGGATTGTATTAGCTTTTTTGCCTGCTGCCACATACTGTTGGCTTATGTTTAAGTGATTGTCCACCAGGTCTCCAAGGCCCCTCACACAGTTACTAATTTTGAGTCATCTTTACTCATTATTCAATAGGGCGTCATCATGTAGTATACATCCTTGCTGTTGCTCTGTTGTATTATGTCTGTGTTTATGAAGCAATCTCTCTTCAATAATTTTCATTATTGAAAGAAAGAAGAAAGGAAAGACATTTCCAACTTGATGCTTGCTAAATGTAGGGGAGATGGAGAAGTTGCTGTATAGTATCATTTGGTACTGCAGCAAAACTGATACCTGGTAGTAAAATAGCATATAACACAATGAATATCTAATCGTCAATTCTGAATTTCTCAAAACTTTTCTTGGAAATACAGAAGGTCTTTTTCATTATATTTCTTATTGATAGTGATATTAGATTCCTTGATGGTTCTTGTCTTATTTTGGAGGAAGTCTTCAGACACTGCATTTTTGAACTGGTTCCACAAGTGTGGGTTGTTGATTTATAGCAAGGTGACAAATCTCTAATTGCTCCAGGAGTGTGATTATAGGAGTGTAGTTTGTTGCCAATGATAATCAGCTTGCAACAACACACAAACACAAACACACACACTGCAGATGTTTTTGAATGATGGAAGGATATGTACATTATGCATTTTCACTTATTCAAAAGATACTGACTCCTTTATAAGTAGACTGAAGTATTACAAGTCACCACTTCATGGAGAAATGATATACACTTGACCCAGAATACTGACTTCAAAAATTTCAGAAAATTCTGGATATAGATATATAAGCATGTTTATATGCCAGGGAAGGAGCAAATAAAGAACAAACATATCCAAGCTTTTCTTTATGTGCCTTTAAAGTTATTGCTTCTTTACAGCAACATAATCAATTCTTTGCTGCTGGGTGGTGGAGAGGCAGTGAGGGCTTGAGAGACTGGCTAGGAAGTGATTACAAAATGTTACAAACAAAAATAACATGACCACAGCATCAATGTAGAAGCAGTCAGTAGCATTGAAACAGCGACAACTTTCCCAAATTTTACTACCTCAGGAATTATGGGTCACATATTTTAGATACATCTAATGAAAAGAAGGAATAGGGGTGACATGATAGCAGTGTCCCAATATCCCAGGGGTTGCCAACAAAGAAGAGGGAGTCAACCTATTTTCCAAAGCAACTGAGGGCAGGACAAGAAGCAATGAATAGAAACTAATCAAAGAGAGAAGCAACCTAGGATTAAGGAGAAATTTCCCGACAGTTAGAACAATTAACCAGTGGAACAACTTAACCTCCAGAAGTTGTGAATTCTCCAACTGGAAGTTTTTAAGAAGAGATTGGACAACCATTTTTCGGGAATAGTATAGGGTTTCTTGCCTGAGCAGGGGATTGGACTAGAAGACCTCTAAGGTCCCTTCCAACTCTGTTATTCTATTACATTACATTCTGTAATTGTTGCCCTATGATGCATCATTTCATCCAGATAAAGATCATGAGAAGAGTTTCGTAGGTTATAGATAGATTATACGGAAATAAAAAGGAGAAGGGGACAGCAAAGAATGAAATGGTTAGATAGTGTCATCAACACAGTGAACATTAATTTGGGTAAACTCCAGGAGACAGTGAAGGACAAGGGGTCATGGTGTGCTATGGTCCATGGGGTTGTGAAAAGTTGGACATGAACTAATAGAACTGAATATAGAGAAGACAACTGAAAGTCTGAATTGTTGTTTGTTTCTTAGCTCCTGTTTGTGGGTCTTTGATTTCTATAGCTGATAATGTGGTTTTTCTGCTCCTTAGAGCAGAGTCATTACTTAGAATGCCCATTTGCATGAAATTTTTCTGAGAATCATTGGCCTCAAAGCTAAGTAATACCATACCTTAGTCTAATTGAAATTAATGATATGTGACTTAATCATGGCCAGCTTGATCAATTTATTTCAAGAGAGCAATAGAATGACTTAGACTAAATGCAGTTCAGTTCTTTAGGATTTGGGCTATCTATCTACTGTACATAATTATATTCATGTTTCATTAAAATGATTACTGATAAAAGTTCAGTTCTGGAAAACCTGGTATCTTTTCATATACAGCTTGATTGTATTTTTTCAGTACTTTGCACAATGAATATGATTAGTGACAGTCTTCAAAGAGCTCATGCCACCAGATTTCAAGAAAGCAATTATTTTTAGGCTATTACTTACTACCTTAACCTCCCAAAATATAAAATTTGGAATACCTATTAATATCAATCTGAACTTTTTAATTAAATTAATGTAATAAATACTACAGTATGTGCATAGTTGATTGCTAATTATGCTATATATAAAATGAGAGATGAGAGATGAGTACCATAAATTGGTGCATGATCAGTTTCTAAATAAATAACAATTTTTCTGACTTGTGAAGGTTGAAGGAAGGAAGGAAGGAAGGAAGGAAGGAAATTGACATGTTTTAGACTGGCCAGATTAAAGTTATAGAAATATTTTTCCTGCATCACATCTCTCCCTATTATAGTCTAATGGTGGGTTTTTTAAAAAATATATAATTATTGTGACTTTAAAAGTTGTTTTGGGTTCTAAATATTTATTTTAAAAAGCAGGTTATACATAAATGTTGTACATATATTTATTTATTCAGTTTATAATGCAGCATATCTCATCTAAAGGACTCTGGGCAGATTTATTCATTTAATAATTAAACAGAATAAAATAGTATTATAAGAAATAGTGAGTAACTGAGTATCCAAACTTAATTAAGTGTAGTGTATTATACATATAATGGCACAAAACCAGGCAATTTGGAAAGTTATTTCTGAATCAAGAAGCAATCATGGAAAATCATACTCCCTACCTGGATATTTATTGAAAAATAAATAAAAGATGTCTGTCTAGAATTCTTATATAGAAACGGTCTGGATAATGAATAAATGCTTATTTAGTGCATACATAATGCCCTTTCAAAATCTCAGTTATAATTATATAAATATAAAACTTTTTCAGAGTCTTATTATAATACATAACTACATACTATGGACCAAATAATCTTGCCACTTAGCTTTCTAAAACAAAAGGCATGTTAGAATCATTGTTTAAGGAACTAGGGCATGAGTGCATAAATTAGAGTGTTTCTAAACATTGTAATCAAAGTGTCATTTTCAGTGTACTTGAAAGGAAAATTAATTTTAAAAATGAGTAGACAGTCATATTAGCTGCATTTAACTGCATTTAGTTTTTGCCATAGTCTAACAGTTTATGTTAGAATAATGAGAGTAATGAAAACACCATTTACTGTAAGCTGTTGCCTACCTCCGTTCAGTGCAAGCATCCAAATTAAGCAGCATTTTATTCATTCAATATGCAATAATATGTTTTATTGTCTTTCCAGATTATTTTGTTATCAGACTACCTTTTCTGATGTTCCCTTAATTTTCTTCCAGTCATTTCATCCATTGTCCAGGATTTTTCACATATAACCTTTCCTCATATTATCCCAAAGAACAGTTTGCTATAGGCCAGATATTTAAACTTATTCAAAGTTGTTCCTTGAAACATATTTTCATAGGTTTCAAAGGTGAATCCTGACCCTTCATTCTGGTTCTTCATAGTTGCTTCATATGGAGTGCATGAGTGCTTTCTTCACACACTGACTCCTTATGATTTTGAGTTACCTGTAGATGGGCTTTCTTATTAATTTATCCCTGTTTTCACTTCCTGTATCCTTCTTTGTTTTAAGATCTTCACTAAAAGCTCTCTCAGTCTCTCTCTCCCCCAGCTTTCTTCCCTCCCTCCCTCCCTTCTAATGATTTCAGCATCTGAACTAAAGTGTCTAGCTTAGCAACACAGGAGACAAAATAATGTAACATAGCAATATGTCTTTGTACTTGTCAAAAGTAAAGCCAGGAGGAGGCGAAGCCTAAGTAGTATTAGACTTCTAACAGCTGTGGTTATGTTTGTTAGTCTAAACAGCCATCTACTTATATTGGAATGTAACTGTAAAACAAAACAAAAAAGAGAGGGATAGAAAAAGTTTTATTTTGACAACTCACAGTTTGTCTTTCCCAACAGAAACTAATTAAACTCAAGAACAGAGAGAGAAACCCACATTTTTGTTTTAAAAAATCTTTAGGATAATCAAATATGGAGTGATTTATACCAGGGGTCCCCAACCTTTTGGATCTTAGGGACCACTAAATTCATATTTTTAAATCCCATGGACCACTAATATGATCTGCCTAATGACTGACCGCTGATTTAGTGCAATATAAAAAATGTAAATAATTTTTTTGAGGACCACCAAAATTTTCTCATGGACCACTGGTTGGTGACCGCTGATTTATACCCTTAATTCCAGATTTACTGATTGTACATCATAAAAAATAGCAAGCAAACCATGCAGAAAAATATATATGTACACACAAATATTGATTAAATTGATTATCAATTTAATTGGTTATCGAATTGCTATTGATTCTTAGCAGCACTATAGATGGATATTATTCATGCTGATCTGACTCTTCCAATTTTCCAATGACTGACCCATCACTTTTCTAACTGACTCCATCTACCTTGCTGCTGATGGTCCTTTTCTTCTTTCCAGTTCACACATTTGCATCTTTGGGGATTGTTGATGAATGCTTCTTTTGTTGTCTGGAATATTTGTTTTGTATCTGATATATCAGTGTTAAAGAAAACAAAAGCTATTCTTAAATTTAAAGTGCATAAATATAAAATGCTGATACGGCTTTAGTGCTAAATTCTAGTTATGCGCATATCATATGAATGTTATTGAAATGAATGAGAATAGATTGGCTAAATCCAAGTAAAATTCAATACATCATTCAAAGTAGATTACATAATTTTTCAGAAAAAAACTTGAAATATTTCTTATTGTTATTAAATATTACCAGTATTATTGTTTTCATGAATTAAATGATGGAAAACATAGACATGGCATTTAGAATTAACACTAGAAAGAACCATAATGTTGTGTTATAAATTTTCCTTTTATCTCTTCCATCCAGTAGTGGGATGCACCCCGTTTTACTACCAGTTTGGACAGTATGACCAGGCTGAATACCACCATTGCTTCCATCTCCAAAAAAGATTCTTATCTGAGATCTTGGAAATCTGTTGTCAGTAATAATGACTGTACTGTATTTTAATGACATGGCCTAGGGCTTCATATAATGCATTGAACCACAGTCTTTGAGCAGAATGGGTCCTACAAACCCCTTTTCCAATTTGTTTTCCATATTCTTTGGATTCCATCTTCAATATGCTGTCTTGAGTAAAATACATCAGCAGAGTTCTGACTGAGGTAGACTAGGATAGACAATATAGAGAAAATGTGTCTAATTCAATATATAGCATTTGTGTCTAAACGTATCAACACATTTACGATCAATACAGATAGAAAAGTAATGGTTTTTTTTAGTATTTTAATATAATTATTCTGTAGTTTATCAATATATAATTTAAAAATCAAACAGTTTTGTAACAGATTGAGTTAGCAATGCAGGTTCCAACTTTTCCCAATAGCAAATAATAGGCATATTGTAATGACTGCTTCAATCTGCCTATTCATTTTTGACCAATCCAATTCAGCATCAAATTTACTTCAGGATCAAGGTTTTTTTCCCCCATATTGTAAAATCTTAGTTTTTCTTCACTTTTGAGAGATGCAGATAAGGAAAATAACTGTGGTCTCAAAGTTATCATCAACTGTGGTCTCAAAGTTATCATGAGAATCATGATTTTACACCTTATTGCCTTTTGGCTTAGGGCACTCATTTTGCTTCTTTGATAAAGTCTAAACAGACACAAGAAAAAAAACAGGAAAGTAATTTATACACGAATTAGATAAGAAATGAGAGAAGGGACTAACAGAAATGGTAATCTCTCTGTTCTTTGGTGAACTCACTTTAAATAATCCTTTACTTTTTAGTATGTAACAGAAATTGAAAATTGATCCAGGAAAGGAATAAAATGTGAGTGTGAAGTTTTGAATTGCTTTCACAGTTTTGAAAAATCATATCTTACGTCACAGTTATAATCTATTCTTCTTGAGTAGAAGGCCATGAGGTATCTTTGGTGCCTGTTATTGAGGGGAAGGGAAAGAAGGTTTTACTCATGTGGTTTGTGAGAACAACCCACAGCTGTTAGCCTTGTTTTGCATGTTTTACATATTTGCATACAACAAATATTTCCAAACATTCTAATGTTTATTTTAAAATTCATCACTAATATGTCTGGCAACACTGACCTCTGTGGATATGCATTCCCTGGGTAAAACTATTCTGGAAACTTTTTTGAATCTTTGCTCTGTTTCTAGTGAAGGCCAGCACAAAACTATCCCTGATTATTTAAAAGAAGCAATGTTATTTTGTTAGCTAGAGGAATAACTTTGAGACCACAGTTATTTTCCTTATCTGCATCCCTCAAAAGTGAAGAAAAACTAAGATTTTATAATATGGGGGGAAAAACCTTGATCCTGAATTATTTTAGTTTTTCTTACTGAAAGAGTGATAAAATCAACTTGATTTTTTTTAGGGTTATTACTTTGTTCTCTTTTTTTCTTTCAACAGACAAAAGGCATGAACAGTTTTTCTGCAGTGAAGATGTAGTGATAAACCATGGTTAATTGAGTTTCACCTATCTAAGGAATGTAGTTTATATCCTTTAACACATAATAATCCCATGCACAGCTTAATATAAAATGACAACTAACAGATTGCTCCTAACTGAAACATTTGCTGCTTAGAGATAATAATATAAGATAGACATTTTTTTTACTAATAGAAACTACATTCTACTTATTGTACACTGTTTGTGGTCCCCCAGCTGGCTCAACTTTACATCTACTCCACCAGAAAAACTTGTGACCAAGTGGCCAAAGCATAGTGTAGTAAAGTAGATCAGAGCCACAAGACAAAAAGAAAAGATGCCATCAAGGCAAATTTGACTTAATAATTACAGTACATGAACATAATCGTGTAGATATCTTGTCAATAGAACAGAAGTGGCTTACCATTGTCTTCTGCCTTATCTAACTTTTTTTCCTTTCCAAAGATGTCCCTTTACAATTAGGCAAGATATTTCCACCCTAGTGAGTTTGGGAGGTAGATAAATATGCTGGATCCTTAAAAATGTACTGGATGTTTATTTAGGGAACATGGTAAAAGCAATCATATCAAGATTAGTTTGAGAGTCAGAGTTTAGAGCCTGAATGAAATATAAATAAGTAAATAATGTACAATCCAATATTCATTGGGCTCTACATGTTCTTAGGAATGCAGCCAAAGTACCAAATGAATTCCAAATATCATTGGGGTTTTTTTGTATTTTCTCTGCATGATGCAATAAATCAGGATGTAAACTAGGTATGTCACAGTGAAGTAGAAAAGAGAACCTCTCTAGAAGACACAAAATGTGAACTAATGGCAGGAATGATTTTGTCTCACAAATAAAACATCAGAATATTACAGCTTATGATAAAGCAAAATATACAATTAAAATTACTTATCAAATAATAACATAAATTAACACAATCGACTAAATATGTAACATTAGATGCTAACATAATGACATCAGTGTACTAAGTCTTCAAGCTTCAGAAGAGTTGTTTAAGCAGCTTTATGAAATGATGTTAGGATCAATGCCAACTAGCTTCCATAGATTGGCTATTTCTCGTGATGGAGCATCTTTCAAATTAAAAGATTGATGGTGTTTGATCATGTCCGAAGTGGTTTCTCCTTATGTCTTCAGAAAGCCTGAAATGCTACTTTGAAAATGGCATTTATTTAACAATTGCTGACACTATTGGAAGTACTATTGGAGTACTTAATGACCAACTTACCACAAGGGAGTAGTAAAATATAGATAGATAGTTAAGAATATATTCTGTCCCTTTCTATTCTAACTTTATCTAAAACATTGCTATTCAGAGGTCACTTCATCCTGCCTTTTATGTACCATACACAAACATCCCACACAGAGAGAACATGCTATCTGTGTCCTATCCTAGTAAGATATGTTTGGATATGTACTAGCTTTTATTTGAAGCTATAATGTACTTCCTCTGTTAAATCGTCTGATATAATTCAGAAATGCTCTCACATACAGTATACATAGCATCATTCAACCCCCAAGAGTTATATAGAACTCCTGGATGGAAATGGCATTTAGTGATTATGATTCTTAATGTATATATATAGATTATTACTTAATTGTTCCTTTTTGAAATAATTTTTGTTTGTTTCCTCAAAATCTGCTGGCTTCATACATGTATAATGTAGTATAACATAAAAAACAAATATACAGTGGTACCTCTACTTACGAAATTAATCCGTTCCAAAAGCCGTTTCATAACTGGAAAATTTCGTAAGTAGAGAAGCATTTTACCTTTAAATGCCCTAATCCGTTCCAAGCGGGCAGGAGCAGGC
>JAEANM010027454.1:0-10541 GCA_017656035.1 Myanophis thanlyinensis | reverse complement strand
GAGCCATAATTGCCCACCATGCTGGCTCAGGAATTCTGGGAGTTGAAGTCCACGAGTCATGAGGGAGCCATAATTGCCCACCCCTGTTCTAGTCCAACCAGAGCTGGTGTTCAACCTGATCACGCCAGTTCTAGCAAACCGGTAGTGATGACGAGCATTTGGCCCCACCCCCTCGCCCCTGCCCTATCCTCTCCTATATCCCCCCCCTTTTTTCTTTGTAGCTCAGCTTAATCACGTGGAACAGCTGTTTTTCGTGCCTCCGCAGCCTTCTTATTCACCCAGGCTGCCTCAGGTTAAGTTCAATACTTGCAGTTTAGATGCCGCGCAGCAGAGCGGATGGCACACACGTGCACTGAACCGGTAGTAAAACCGGTTGCATCCCACCGAGTCCAACCCCTGCCCACACAACAGACCACCGTTTTAAAGTACTATCATTACTCAGACTGTGTAGGAGGACAGACAACCTGGGATGGGGTCAAGAGAGCAATCAGCCTGGAGTCCTTACTTACTCATAAAGGATCTCGGTGACACCCCGATTGAGTTCCGTTAACTCTTACTTAGCACCAACTTTGTGTTGCTAGTCGACCAAACTCTTTGTGTATAGGCGTGAGCAATAAATGACCTTAATTGGAACTTAATGTGTGGGCCTGATTGTAGACTGGCAGAGTGGTCTACAAACTTGCAACACGCTGCTCATTCAATTGAGCAAAAGCATTTTTCAGTTGTTCTTATCCAGTGTTTCTTGGAGGTTAAGAGCTCATTACTCTCTGAATCCCTCTTAGTAGCATGGATGAGTGCAATGGCGGCTTCCTTATAGTCCTCAGATCTAGTCCTGCCTTTCCTAGATCACACCCATCCGGGATCTGGTAAAGATTGCAATCTCCCCTTGACTTCCAGATAAATATACTGTACCTTTGATTTCCCTTTTTGTTTTCCATAGTTGGATCACTTTCCTTTAAATCTGTCCAACTTAAGCCTGCACTCTTATGGCAATGGGATTTTAGGATACCGATCCAGAATTGTTTGGATTAGTACAGTTTAAAAAATGCTCCTAATAACTATCCTAAAGGTGCTGCTTTCCAAAAAGCAACTGGACTTTGTTTTTCCTTGAAGATGTTTCATTTCTGATCCAAGAAGCTTGGGACAACCAGAACCTGCTTATATCCCAATAACTATATGAAGATGCTTTAGGTACCGACTTTAGAATGATTACAACGGTATCTTTCTATAGCCGTGATGGCGAACCTATGGCACGGGTGATGGCACAGAGCCATCTTGCTGGGCACACAATGCGCGATTGCAGAGACCCAGGTTATCTTCAGCCCTCCTCTGTGCATGCGCACGATTGCAGCAGGAAATCCAGCTGGTCTTTGGAGCTCTTCTGCACATGCACATGCGATGGCTCGTGTGTGTGTGAGTGCCTACGCACAGCACACGTTCATTATGTGTATCAAAGCTGCGTGCATGCGCAGATGGTGTGGTTGCATGTGCAGCGCACATGGAGGAGCCGCAGGCAAGTGCGGATGGCACGTGCAAAGCATGTACTTTTCAGCACTTGGTAAGTAAAAGGTGCGCCACCATTGTTCTATAGTTTAGGATAGAGATTTCTTCCCTTCCTGTAACTGCAGTTTCTTTTTTAAATGGAGAACAAAATGTTTTGGGGGTTAGCCATCATTTCTAGACTGCAAAAAAAAAAAAGGTGTGTTTTTAAGTCCTTGACTTAACCCTCTGCCAGTGACTCAAACTAAGTTTCTGGATAGGTAAACAAGGTATTGTCCTCTACCATCCCACCCCTGCTATCTCTGGAAAGAGTTTGCAAGATAATTGATCTGTACTCAACTGAAAAAGCTTATAAAATGAAAAGGCAGGGTTTTTTTAAAAGAAAAAAAAAATTACAAAAAGAGAAAAGACTTTTATTTTGCTCTTCAAAACAAAGCTGACTTTTACCAGGTCAGGAAAGGTTGTAAAAGAACAGCTCCCCCCCCCCCCCCCAAAAAAAAAATCCTTAACAAAACAGGGACACACAATAGATAGAAATGTGGGGTTTGTGTGGGTGGGATGGGAGAACTTTTAAAAGCTTGCCGTTACCCAGGAGAGATGGCGGAAGAGGCATTCAAAGCAGCAGGAGAGGCTTGTGAAAACCGTCTTTCCTGTAATTGTGCATCAAGCCCACCGACTGACAGTTCCCAACCGGCTTTGAACGGAGGCTGTCTGCCTAAACCGCGGATAATGGCAGCGATTAATGCTGCCGCAATCGTTTGTTGGGCCCACAACGGGAACGGCAGCCCAACCCGCACTTGCCTCCCTGCAACGGGGGGAGTAGGCGTAGGGAGACAGAAAACTTGTGCCGCTGCAGAGGTGGAGTGGGGAAACAGGTCTGAAATACAGCATTTGGAAACTAAGAGTTTGCTGTAAGACTTAATGTTTCTTAACTTTATGATAGGTGGACTTCAACTCCCAGAATTCCCCAGCCAGCAAAGCTTACTGGGGAATTCTGGGAGTTGAAGTCCACCTATCATAAAGCTGCCAAAGTTGAGAAATACTAGCTTAGAATGTAACTCTGAGACACCCAGAGGGCATCGGGTTGGGAAAAAAAGGGTGTTGTGATGCCCCCCCTGGGCTGATAAGGCAATCAAACTACCTTGGCTCTTCCTCGCTTAGCTCCTAGCATTTTCCGATGCCCAGTTAAGAAGCGGCAGGGGGCATCCTGGTGAAACCTAACCAGCTAGCAACCACAACAAAGCACTCAACCCGGCACCCCTTACCCCCCCACCCCAAACTCAGCTTCCTTCTAACCAAGCTGGTCAAATGGATGACGTTTGGTTGGCGGCCAATGGTTAGGGAAGGCTACAACCTAGTGTAAAAGAGGGAGAAAGAAAGACGCAGAGAGAGAGAGAGAGAGAGAGAGAGAGACAGTCTGTTGCTATCCCAGGCTCCCTGGTTCCCACGCTAAGGAAAGCCCCCTCAACTGCTTGGCAGCCCTTTCAAACAGGAGGGTTTAAGGACCTCCTTAGAAAACTGAACAACAACCACAACAACAACAAAACTTGTGTACATTCTGCATTTTGTCCTCCCTGGCTATTCAAAGGGTGGGGGTGGGGAGCATTTCTTGAGCTTCGGGGTTACTTTATAGCCAGCCACAATCCGGGGTCCTTTTGGGTTCCCACTAGGTTGGAACAGGTTGAGGGTTGGTCTTCTCCTTTGTCAACCATGCACCAAGGAAGCCCGGCGTGCCCATCTTACCTTTCCTGGAAAAAGAGACAAGGAGTTGCCGGACCAAGAAAGCGTGCAGGAAAGATGGGAATTGGGAATTAAAGATGACCAGGCAGATGCACGGGGGCGGGGGGACGGGACGGTGATGCATAACTGGAGGGGCTCAGGAAAGCTTTGGTCGGCCTGGCTTGGCCTGGCACTTCTTTGAAAGAGGCCCAAAGCATCCCTCTTAATTTAAAAGCAGGGCCCCCCCGGATCCCTCCCTATGCCACTGAAGGGCCGTGGTAGGGATCTCCCCCCCACCCCAAGAAAAACAGTTCCAGGTAGGTTTAGCAGTGCTCCCTCCTCCCCCACCCCACCCCACCCCACCCCACCGGTTCTAGTTAGAAGAGAAACAAGCCGTTGATTCGTCCTGCTCTGTCTGCTCTCTCAGGCCATCTAAGCTAAGCTTCTCACTCCTCCTTCCTTCCTCCACGCCGGGCAGCAGCAGGTCGCAGTCTCCGAACAGGAATGTAAGCAATCCCTCCTGCTCTGTGCTGTCCTCCTCCTCCTCCTCCTCTCTAAGCCCTGCCTGGCCTTCACCTGGGGAAAGGCAACAGGGGGAGCCGTCAGCAGGGAAGGGGGACAAAGAGGCAGAGCGGGCTCAACGCTCCTGCGGAAGGCAGGGATCTTGCTGGGGGACCCACGGGAGGGACACCCCACCCCGCTACCCACCCCTGGTTTGTTTGTACCCTTTCTTTTTCACAAATAGCTGACATATCCAACACACTCTCCTCCTATTTTTCCCCACAACAACAACAACAACAACCCTGTGAGGTGAGTTTGGGCTGACTGGGTCCAAAGTCACCCAGCTGGATTCCATGCTGAAGATGGGACTAGAACTCAGCATCTCCTGGTGATTGGCCCACCCAGCCGGTTTTCATGCCTAAGGCGGGACTAGAATTTACCATCACCGGGTGATTGGCCCAAAGTCACCCAGCCAGCTTTCATATATAGGGTGAGAGTAGAACTCACCATCTCCCTGTGATTGGCCCAGTCACCTAGCCAGCTTTCATGCCTAAGGTAGGGCTAGAACTCACCACCTCTTGGTGATTGGCCCACCCAACCACTTTTCATGCCTAAAGCAGAACTAGAATTTACCATCACCCGGTGATTGGCCCAAAGTCACCAGTCAGCTTTCATACATAGGGTGAGAGTAGAACTCATCATCTCCTTGTGATTGGCCCACCCAGCTGGTTTTCATGTCTAAAGTGGGACTAGAACTCACCATCTCCTTGTGATTGGTCCAAAGTCATCCAGCTGGTTTTTATCTCTAAGGCGGGACTAGAACTCACAGTCTCTCAGCTTTCTAGCCTGGTGCCTTAACCACTAAACCAAACTGACACTCCTTTCTGTGTGTGTGTGTGTGTGTGTATTAATATATTATCTGGGGGGGTGGGGTGTTATCAGAGGCAGGAATGGGCCTGCATGGAAATCCAAGGGAAGGACATGGTGTTATGGGCTTTGGTTTGGTAGAGGGGGAGTTGTTTTAAAAGGCAGGAGGTTTGTAGAGTTCGTGTCCACTCTTGTTGTGAGTAATGCCAAACAACATGTTGGGAGCAAGAAAGTAAGGGTGTAAAAGATGAAGTGTATGCTTGCAAGTCAGTGTTCTTCTTAGCCCTTCATCCACCCCTTGGTAGTTAAAAACGTGTTACACTAAAGAATGGCAATAGCTGGCTGGAGAATTCTGGGAGTTGAAGTCCACCCATCTGAAAGTTGCCAAGTTTGGGAAACCCTTATATAACAAGTGCCTTTTTCAGATCCAATATGGTATCATGTCACCCAAAAGGTAAATGTAGAATTCTGCCCACTGTTGATGTTTTTTTAATGAAGACCTGGATTGTTATGAGTATTTTATTTGGTACAGAACACACATTAGGCAGTATTACACCCTGTACGCCACACAACACAGCTGTCAAAACACATTTTGAAATGCTCGAAGTCAAGTAAGATCTTCTCTTCCTACTTCCATTAAATACTAAACTATTAAAACTACCAAACTGCTAATTTCATGTTCTCCTCCTCCCCTTGCAAGCATTTTCTTCACAACTCTCCCTCCCTCCACTTCTCTCTCTTCCCCTCCCTCCCCTCCCTCTCAAATAAGAGCTTGGCTGCCCATTAGCAATTGTGGCCCACAACAGAAGCAATTTACAGTGGGATGGAAACTTAACCTTAATGGGAGAATCGAAAAAAATCTTCTGAATGTGAACCCAGCTATTTTAAGTGCTGGCCTCAAAAATAAACTTCAGAAGGGGTGGAGGAAGAAAGAGCTTCCAAAATCCGTGGGAGAAGTAACAATGAAACACAGGAACCTTTGCAGCCTCTCTAACCTCACGTCCTCCAAATGGGCGGATATGGGAAAACTGGAGAATCCCCCTGCCTCCTGCAGACCTGGAGTTGTACACCAGACACCTCTGAATGAACCAGGTGGAAGCCTCATCCAAGTCCAACCTGCCCTAGTCATTGCCATCCGAGACAGAATCCAGCAATAATGAGGTCTGTCTGTCTGTCATTCAAAGGCTGCCTAAGCGAAAATCCTTACAACCAAGGGAGGGCGGTTTTTCCTCCTCCTCCTTCGTTTGCGCTTCCAGGCTGATTTTTTCTAACACTCACACCAAATCTATCTTCCAGTTGACTTAGGCCAGGGGTGGGCAATTGTGGCTCTTTTATGACTTGTGGACTTCAAATCCCAGAATCCCTGGCCTAGGCAGCCTAAATAAAATGGAGGAAACCTTTTGAAGTGTAAGGGTTCCTTACACTTACACCTCACAATGTTTCCTCCGTTTTATTTAGGTTGCCTTGCCCAGGGATTCTGGGATTTGAAGTCCGTGAGTCATAAAAGAGCCACAATTGCCCAAACCTGCCTTTGGCATACCAGACAGTCCCTCCTTCTGCGGAGAGAGACCTCTGCATAAACAGACCCCGAGTTCAAGGCAAAAAAGCATCATCAATTCACACTGGATTGCCCAGCAGTTCAGCACCAAGGTCTCAAGAGCCGGTTAAAATACTGAAAATTCCCAAACAATGCACCACCTCTCACAGCAATCTATGCCAAAGGGACAAGAGATATAAAGGAACCAATTTTTACCCCTGTGCAATTTTTTGGGGGGGGGGAGGGAGGGGGGACTTCCTTTTCTTGCCACCCCGTTGAAAGAGGGAAAGGACACCCAGAGGAGGTCCAATCCAGAAGTGGCTTCCTCTGATTCCCTCTGCCCCCCCCTCCCCCCAGCTCCCTTATATCCTAAATGGAGAGCTGGGTTCCCCCGAACACCAAGATGGATTAGCTGTGCAGATATAAGCAACCCCCCCTGCTGGTTGATTTTAGAGAAAGCTACAGGTAGTCGTCGACTTACAACAGCTCCGTTTAGTGAAGGTTCAAAATCACAACGGCATTGAAAAAAAAATGTAACTTATGACCTTTTTTTCCGTAGTTACAGCCTTGGCAGCGTCCCCGTGATCATGCGATTGAAATTCAGATGCCTGGCAACTGGTTCATCCTTATGACCTTTGCTGGGACCCAGGCTCACGTGATCCCTTTGGAGACCTTCTGACAAGCAAAGACCACGGGGAAGCCAGATCGATTCACTTTAACAATCCTGTTTGTAACTTATCGGGTGCAGCAATTCACTTAACAGCAGCGGCAAGAAAAGTTGTAAAATGGAGCAAAACTCGCTTAACAGTGCTTCACTTAACAACAGAGTAATTTTGCGCTCAATTGCGGTCGTAAGTCAAGGACTGCCTGTATAAGAACTATTTGACTTATGACTAAGCAACGAATAGAGTTGAAGCCTGAAATCTTTTTACTGGGGATAATTTCAGAGAGCTATAATAAGGAATCTGTGTATTTGATTTTCCATGTACTGACAAGCGGCGAGAATACTTTATGCCCAAAACTGGAAGCTGGGAGAAGTACCAACAGAAGGAAATGTGATTAAAAAAATATTGGAATGTGCAGAAATGGATAGATTGACAATGGAAATTAGAGAAAAGGAAGCAAATCAATTTTATAAGAGATGGGGAGATTTTTACTCATGGCTAGATAAGAAAAATAAGAAACAGTAATGTATAGAGAATCTTATAGAGATGTAAAGATGGTTATAGAGAAATAAGAATGTACAGAGGATATGGAATAAAGATACTTTAAGATAAGGAGCAATAAGGTAAATAGGGATATGATGTTATTGTTACATTATATACAAAGTGAGAAAATATAAGACTGTGATATATGATAATAAATGTACACACCCAATGACGTGCGAGATGATGGAAAATGTAAATATATGTATGGAAAAATAAAAAAAATTATATAAAAAACGAACTACTTGACTTATGACAACTGGGACCAGAATTTCCATTGCTAAGTAAAGCGGTTAAGTGAGCCAGACTCTTTTACAACCTCTTTTTTGCCACGGTTCCTTAAGCGAATCATTTTGGTCCTTAAGTGACTCATGTGGTTGTTAACTGAATCCGGCTTCCCCCATTGACTTTGCTTGTCGGAAGCCAGCAGGGAAGGTCACGACTGACCATCACACGACCCAGGATGTCGTGTCATGTAGGATGGCTAAGGACCCCAATTTCGATCATGTGACCGTTGGGATACTGTGACAATCTCAAGTGTCGCAAGGATGGTCATAAGTCACTTTTTTCAGTGACCTGGTCACTAAATGAATGTTTGTAAGTCAGGGACTACCTGTACTTAAGACGGAGACAGGTCTACGTCCTCCTTTTTAAAACGGAGCCTGAGCAGGCTGACACAGCTGCACCCAAAGTCCTCCGGGTGGGTGGGAATTCCAAGAAGAACCCATCAGCCCCCAGAAGGCTGCAAACTAAAGAAGTTGCCAAGCTCGCTCTGCTCCATTTAGGCTCCTCCAGGCCACCGTCCCTGCTCGCTTCCAGCCCCAGCCGCCTTTCTTACCTGGCATGGTGAAGTCCTGAGTGTAAATGATCTCGTCCTCCAAGTAGTCGTCTTTTAAGTCGTCCTCCTCCTCCTCGTTGTAGCCATGGAGGTCTTCCAAGTAAGGCACCACCGTCATGCTCCTCCACCGATCCTTCGTCTCCGGGCTGGGCGGGATGGCGATGGGAGGCTCACACTGAGGGTGCTTTTTCCGAAACCAGCTAAAGGAAACCAAAAGGTTTTAGTGCTTTGGGGACCAGAGACGTTTCACTGGTTTTCTGCAGGCCAGCCAGTGTGTTTCTTAACCGTGGCCACTTTACGATTGCCCTACTACCTACAGTCGCGAGTGGTCGCATACACATTTCACTGCATTTCGTACCATGTATGTCTGTGCATGTGATGAATAAAATTTGGTTTGATTTGATTTGATTCTTCATGACAGAGCCACACAGCTACAGATAGTCCCCGACTTACCATCACAACTGAGCTCAAAATTTCTTTTGCTGAACGAAAATGTATATCTGACTTTACATGTATTGACAGCAGCTAGGATTGTATTTACACAACATTGGTAAAAGTGAAGAGTTCCCTACGGAGGGGACAGTGATTAGAAAAATATTAGAATGTGCGGAAATGAATAGATTGACATTGGAAAGTAGGGGGAAAGAACAAAACAAGTATTATTAGAACAAGGGAGATGTTTTACCAATGGATAGATAACAAAAATAAGAAATAGAAAAATGAAAAGTCAATGAAGTTTAAAGTTATGGAAGTAAAGAAGTGGTGTTATTATTGTAAGAAACATGGGATAAATAATCATTTTATGAGTTGCAGTACATGGAATTATATTATACTACTAAGCCCAAGTTAAATTCTGTGGCTTCCTGCAACATGGATACCTGGCCGATTTCTACCTGGACCAGCTCTACCTACACTGGCAGGCAGCAGCTCCAAGAATTATTTCTATCATCTTCTAAGTGAGCTATCAGAGACCTGAAACTCATACCTTCTGTGGACAAAATAAGCATCTACTAGAGAGCTACAGTACAATACCTCCCATACAAAGCACTTCAATTTCAAAAAAAGCCAAATCATTTATAAAACAACAACCTGAAATTTATTTTTAAACTTATCAATTTTTTTAATTTTTTTTAAAAAAATATTTATTAGCAGTCATTCTCAACTAATTATACATAGCCCAGTCAAAAGGCTAAGATGAGCTGGGCGAGGGAGTCAAAACACAAGAATTTGTTGCTCTATTTTAAATGTTGGTCTTCTGGTTCTACATATTGAAAGCGTAAAAATAGGTTTGGATAAAAATGGAAACCTGCAGAGTGATATTGATTTTAATATTCTAGGCAAAAACGTTTGCCTATGGATCTTTGTTGGGGAAGACAAGATGAGGAGAGGGAGGGAAAGAGAGAGGAACTAATTGTAATTCAGGACAAGTAAGCACAGACAAACAATAAAGATTTCTTTTTCTCCTCTATGTTTAGAAGAAGCAGCTTAAACCTCAATTTTTTTATTTTTTTTTTACAGAAACACCCCAAATTGTCTGCATTCGCAACCTTGGAAGCATTCCTGAGACTAAGTAGAAGACAGATACCGAAATTCCACTGAATTGGGACCACACAATTTGATTGGAGCTTCATAAATGATGACAATAAGCATCAATTTACGTAACACTTGTAGTTCTTACTATAAACTTGGCAACTAGCATGTATCTATGATGGTTGCAGAGTCCCGGGATCATCTGATCACCTTTTGTGACCTTCTGACAAGCAAAGGCAATGTGGGAAGCCAGATTTACCTAACAACTGTGCAATGGTAGAGATTGACTTAACAGCTATGGCAAGAAAGGTGGAAAAATGGGGCAAAATTCATTTTAACAACTGTCTTGCTTAGCAAGAGAAAACTGGGGCTCAACTGTGGTCCTAAGTTGAGGACTACCTATATGTGTTTTGGGAACAGAGGGTTCAGAAAGATCTCTTGGTATGGAAACAATCTATCCCTGAGACTCAGATAATGAAGGATAACAGAATAACAGAGTTGGAAGGGACCTTGGAGGTCTTCTAGTCCAACTCCTTGCTCAGGCAGAAAACCCTATATCATTTCAGACAAATGGCTGTCCAGTCCCTTCTTAAAAACCTTCAGTGTTGGAACAGTCATAACTTCTGGAAGCAAGCTTTCCACTGATTAATTGTTTGAACTGTCAGGAAATTTCTCCTTATTCCAGATTTGCTTCTTTCCTTGATTAGTTTCCATCCATGGTTTAATTCAATTCAATTTCAATTTCAAATGTATTGGTCACATACAGCGTCATACATGGTACGATATGCAGTGAAATGCTTACGCAACCGCGGGTAAGTTAAGGTAGGAAGGGAGGGTGGGGGGT
>JAEANM010027453.1:0-10541 GCA_017656035.1 Myanophis thanlyinensis | reverse complement strand
CAGTGACCTTTGCCACAATTTCTACTGTGTCAAGATTTTTTACTGAAGGCTTTCAGCAAACCTAGCTAGCACACACACGCATATACATATAATACCCCCCCCATAAAATTTCCTTTTGAATCTTGACACTCAGTGCCCCCAGTGGTGGATTGCAGAGGCAATCAAGAAGGGCTGTTCCTTCAAGGAGCCCACACGTCTGACCATAACATCAGACGCAAGCCTCTTTGGTTGGGGAGCCAATCTCGGAGCACAGATGATGCAAGGCCAGTGGTCACAACAGACCTAATGCACAATATAAACTGGCTGGAACTGAGGGCAGTCCATTTAGTCCTACAACAGTTCCAAGACACAATACTATAATAATTATGATAGACAATGTAGCCACCAAGCCTCACGTCAACAGACAAGGGGGCACACAATCCAGATCCCTCATAAGAGAGGCATACCTGTTGGGAATCTGGGTGGAGAAATATCTTGTTTTCATAAAGGCCCAGCATATCTCGGGAGCAGCAAATGTTCAAGCAGCTGGTTCACAGGATCAAAGTAGATCATGCAGAGTGGCAACTCCATCCAGATCTTTTCCAGGAGATGACCAAGAGGTTTGGCAAGCCTGTCATCGACTTGTTCGCATCCCTAGCAAACACACAAGTACCCAGACAAGCACCCATGGCCGGCTCTGAGCCTTCCAATGATCCTCCTAAGCGGGCTGTGTTTTTGGCCTTGTGGAGTAAAGACTTTAAAAGGCCCGGGGGAAACAGCCCTACAAACACTGAAGCGTCTGGAGCCAAATCCTCATCATCCAATAAGGCGGACTCCCTCTGTTCATCCTCCTCTAGAAGGGACTCCCCACTTCTGACAGAAGAGGTTGAGGAATGGGTCCCAGCATTTATGGTACACTAGAGTGTGCCTGTGTTGCCCCGTACTGATTTAGATATGGTGGTGAGACTGATAGTATATTTTCAGGGAGCTGTCTTTGGTGTAATCCAATGAACCCCTGTGCAATGGCCTCATCAGTCATGACTTTTAAGTCAGAGAATGTTGTTGACCTTCCCCTTGGGGTGAAAGCAGCCTCTGGCACAGAGGGTGGAGCCTAGAACAGCATTGCTTGCCTCTGTGCTGTTGCTGGGGGGGGGGAATCTGTCTGTTTATCTCCAGGCAGAATAGAGCCTGAGATTGCTCTCTAATGCCCTCTGGTGACAACTGATGCCTCCTAGACTGTGTACTTTCAAAAGTTGTCAGTTGGCACTGGAGGGAAGGGAACATATCTCCTTCTGAAGAGATTGTTTGTCTCCTTCTCTCCACCCTGGAAATTTCTTTTTCCAATACTTTTTGGTGATGCTGTGCCATTTTATCCTCAGACTTTTGCAGAACTTTTGGAATGAAGGGCTTTTGCCCTGATCCTGTCTGAGGCAGTCTTAGCTGAGGACTTGGAAAGCCCTGACTGCTTTTTGTGGGGCTAGACTGGTACAGGGTTCACTTGGCCTTGTTGCCTGTCCCCACTATTCTTGCAAGTTTGTTCCTGAGAAATCTCCATGATACAATTGTCCTGAGGGAAGCTCTGGTTGCTGTTGCAGCTTGCCTTCTATGGCCTTAATGGGGTATGCACAGGGATCCCTGACAGTGAACCTGCTCTTGCTGTTGACCATTCCCTAGGCTTGTTTTCAGGCCAAGGTGACTGTTAATGAGGGCTAGGCCTCAGATTAGGCAGCATAGAAAAAAGGCATTGATCCTTCTCGTTGTGCTGAGTGATCAGAACAGGAGACAACCCATACAATTGGATTTTCTGCAATCATCACAACGGAGAAAAGGCCCTTTCAAATGTCACCGGTTCTGCCGCTGATGCAAGCAGCCAAGCCAACAGTCAGAATTTCACCTAACGAGTGTGGGCAGCATTCAGGACAAGGCCATGCATGCACGTGACTACACATAGGCTAATCCGGCTCCCCGAAAGCCTCCTTAGCCCATCATGGTTCCGTCGGCAAGTTGACAGCTGGAATACAAGCAAGAGTAAAATAAGCATGGACAGCTTAAATGGCAGTGCTGATTCAAGCTTAGGTCCTGCAGGCTGCCTCGAATAATCCTGGAGCCTCTTTGGTGCATGGTGGTACTCCCGACAAGGCAGAAAGGTAGCAGATGCCCCAAACAGTCCCAGCTGGTCCCAGCCAGGTGTGGATGGTGGTCGGACAAAGCCATTAACCACCTTCCACCATGCAGCCTTTCTGGCTTCAGAAATGTCATTCAGATGCGTTGCGGCTGCCAAGCAAAGTAGGTGGCCAGCTAATACATGTTCACCAAAAAGGTAGTCTTACAGTTTGCTGTCTGCTCTGATCAGAGAATTCAAGTATGCTTTAAGTTGCTTTTGGAGCTAAATCAATGTGTCTCTCCTGCAGCTAAACTGAATTGAAAACTGGGAAGCAAACCAGGAGAGAGGCGTGTCCAGAGATTTGATTAACTCAGTCTCCAAAGCAACGAAAGCAGCGTTAATCTATGCTTAGATTCTCTGCTCAGCACAATGACCTGGATTTGTTCCTTTAAGGGGCAGGGTTCTTTCTGGCCAACAGTCTTGCTGAGAGCCTTTGTTCAGCCCTCTTCTCCTTGGTGCTGATCTTTACATTGGGAGAACATGTTAGTTCCACCTATTCCAGAAATGGCTGTCTCCCCCTGGTTGCCCGGAAACACATTAGAGGAAAATGCTCAAGCTGGTTTCTCTTCATCTTTTGAATCTGAACTGCCCATGATAAAGGTAAAATCCACCTGGCCTTCGGAGTTTCCTCTGACCCTACTTTCAGGAACATACTGCATTTGGGGTTTTTCTATAAATGTAGTCCTATCTGATTTTCTGCATTTAACCACTTATTCTCTTACCAAGAAAGAGACTCCTTCAATTAGGATTCCAACACCCAACAAGTTTTCTTTCGACTCAGATTGTCTTTCCCTAGCCATCAAATATTGTTCGGTAGGATGGTGGATGTAGGATGACAAAGGACAGGCTGAGAATACCTATCTGAATTGAGAGATGGGTTTTATCTTTGTCATCTTCTTTTTCTCTCTTTTACATGTATAGTATTTCTACATCACAGAACAAGCAGATAGACATTTAAATGTAAACCAGACTATGTCTCATGCTACAAATCTCTTTCCATCTTCATTGTGCAATTAGAAAAATTGGCTGCCATCCTTTGACACTCAGTCCACCCTGAGAGATTCCTGGGGCCACAAAGGCGTCTCCTTACCTAACAAACTGAATCCACACGTAATATGGGGGGGAGAGATTTGTACCACAATTACACATGATATGCATTTTGAATTTTTGATGCAAGAGAAGCAAACAGAATGTTAGAATGATTGGAAGACTTATCTAAATTAAAACCCTTGTGGGAAACAACAAATGGTATATGTACAATGTTTCCTTCAACACTATCTGTACACTCTCACAAGCCCAAGCTAACTACACCACTGAACTACTGCACCTGCCAACAATTCAGATTTTGAGGGGAGGAGAACTTGTTTGGGGAGGGAATGAGAGACACTTGTATAACTAATATGAAATTGATAGAGATCGCTCTTTCAAAAGACAGCTAATCTTAAAATTGTCTCTTTAGCCTTTGAGGAAGATTCCCTTCCCTAGCTTTCTAGCTGAGTCACACATAGACTAGGTATATCTGTCAGCAGCTGTAGGGAAAGGAAGGGGGACTCAGGTGTGGTGGAAGAGAAAAGGCCAAGTGGAAGAGAAGGCCAGGCTTTTTGGGAACAGTGGTGATGAGATATGCTAGGCCTAGCTGAGGTCTTCCAACCTGTGGCAGGTTTGTGCACAGTATTTGGCCTAGTCAGCTGAGACTTTCCAGACATGGTAAGGCAGGAAGAAGCCCAGGTTTCTCAAAAGTGATGGGGAAGGAGAAGGCCTGTGCACCACTGGGCCTAACCAGGCAAGATCTTCTGGCTCACAGTAGGTTTCCACATGCCAGTAGGCATTAGGCCTCCCACACCTTCCTCTATCCAATCTTAATGACCGCAATGGAGAGAGCTGGGATTGTGGATACTGAGCAAGGCAGGGACTGTGGATGTTGAGCAAGGCAGCCATGTAGCCAATGATTACAATGACGTATGACCAAAATTCAGGACTACCACTAGTATATATAATTTCAATCGTAGTCTAAAATAAAGAATCCAATCCAGCCATGTTGTATTAGTGAGCCACCAATAAAAAAGTCAAGCTAGCCCTGTTACAGTATGTCTGTAAACTATTTGTAAGCCATTCAGCAAGTCCCTGAATAAGGTAAATGTCTGGAGAGTCAGAGTTAAAATTTATTTCAATGACTAGTGTGAAGCCTGACAATTGTATATATTGAATCAGAATTTGGAGAGCAACCTCTCAGGAATTTGGGTTTCTTTAAATTTAAATAAGGAAGAATGGCTTAATTATTAATATCATAATGGGATGAATGGTCTAAAAATCCCTTCTATGTCTTTCGCTTATGGATGAATTTAATCACTTTTCATCTCCTTCACTTCTGGATCAAAGACTCATTTATAAATACTATAGACGCACTTTGTAATTTGCAGTGTGAATAATTATATGAGGAAATGTTTATGGATAATTTATATTGAATCTGCAAGAAAATAATTGGTTTAAACAATTTTCCTATGTTATGCAAGTATTTAAATCATACATTTACATGAAGAAAAATCTTTTTTTTTTTTTTGCTGGGTCATAAGTGAAAAAGTAGTTTCTAAGATAAAAATATTTTGGGTTCTTTACAGAAAATATTGCCTACCTCATATAGAGTCTAATGAGGTTTAATTGTTCCATTTTTCTAATTTGCAAGTGGTCACAAACAGATCAATGATTTTCTGTATCAGAATAATTCATTCAGTTCTTTCTAAAGGAGAGCTTTACCATTCAGTCTCAAATTAGGTGTTTATCTAATCATTTAGACCCTCTAATAAAACCACCAACTTTGGTATAAACTCTAGCTTCAATAAATCAGAGCTTCTGGGATAATTTATAACAGTATAACAGAAAGTGAGGATTATGTAACTTGTTTATTTAGATATATTCCCAACTTTATGAGATCATTTCACTGCTATTAACCAAAGATAGATAGGATTGATCCATTACCAATTTAGAGTCCCAGAAAATATTCTGTTCACAAATTAACATAAAAGGACTTAACAGATTCAGTATCTTTTACACTCAGGAACACAGACACTGCAGCTTAGTTTGAAAGATTTATTGACTGATTTAGCAAAAAGAAGCTGTCCACATAAATGTTTGCTAATACCATTTAAGAAAGGAACAAATGTTCCTTATATATCATTTATTAATGCCTACAGATAATTGTTCTGATTTTTAAGCATGTTCGGACACTTTTTGCAATTAAGGATTTTAATTATTCTGTTTGCTATGATCAATCTACTTCTTTTTTCCCTCTGTCTTTCTAAAAACGATCAAGGAACTTTAAGAAACAGTACAGTAGGATAATTCAATCAGAATAGAGCTGGAAGGGACGTTGGAAGTCTTCTAGTGTGTCACCCTGGTCAAGCAGGAGACCTTAAATCAGTGGCCTTATACCAGTGATGGTGAACTTTTTAGACATCAAGTGCTCAAGCTGCATTGTGCGCGCACATGTATGGCAGAGACCTGAAGACCAGCTGGCCGGTGGGAGGTGGGATATCCCAACACCGGCAGCTCTGCAAGAAGTGAGATCTTTTTCTTTTGTGAGCTTGTTTCATTATTTTCAGGGAAATTTCTGTTTCCATGCAAGAAATGCCACAGAAAAACATGGTGGAGCTGAGCTGGGGCGACGGAGCACATGTCCATAGAGAGAGCTAGGCGTGCCACTTCTGGCACGTGTGCCATAGGTTTGCCATCACTGCCCTATCAAACAAGTGGATGTCCAGTTTCTTCTTAAAAACCTCACGTGATGAAGCACCCACAACTTCTGGTAGCAAGCTGATAATTATGCCATCTGTCTGTCTGTCTGTCTGTCCATCTAATCAGTGCTATTCATTATCATGAGATGATGAGCTACTAACTCGAATCACTTTAAAAAGCTATCAAATAAATAACTGAGGTCATGTTTACAAAGAAAGACTAGTGCCAAAGATTCAATGTTATAACTGGGCTGGAGGCACCATTTCTCCAAACATAAGTTGCAAAAAATGTGTTACGGGAAAAAAGGTTGTCTCTATTTTCCCACTGTCAGCACCTACAGTTTATAAACACATTGGACTGTGTAAGAAAAATGCTGGATTAAGATGAGCCTTAGCAAAGCTATACATTTCTGAAATATCATGGAATTCCAAATCCCTCTTAAATTACAGAAGCCTTGGAAATATGACTGAAGGGCCTATTAATTTCAAGGATTTTCCTTCCAACTGTTGTGAATAAGGGAAGATCTATAACAAATGGTTAAAAAAACATGCTGTTGTAAGCAAGGGTTCATCTTGGCTCCCTTGCAGTGGTGGAATTTAAATTTTTTTACTACTGGGTCTGTGGCCATGGCTTGGTGGGTGTGGCTGGGGGGGTCATGTGACTGGGTGGGCAGTTTCTGTAAGCAGGGCAATTATATTAGGCTAGAATAGGGTGACCATATTTGATAGCCAAAAAAGAGGACGGGGGGGCGGCGGGGGGACGGGGCGTCATCGGCGCGTCATCGGCGGGCGGGGCGTCATCATCGTTGGCATCGGGGGGCGGCGGCATCGGGGGGCGGGGCGTCGTCATCATCAGGGGGGGCAGGGGCATCGGGGGCGGCGTCGGGGTGGCGGGGGCTTCCCTTTGCTGGAAATCGACCGCAAATCCAGACTCAGCTGAGAAGCAAGAAGCTTGTTCCGGGACCTCTTGCTGGAGCCTCTCGCTTTTCTCCATTTGCCCGGACATGACATCACCACTTTTACGTCCAGTCCGGGGCGTCCAGGTAAATTTATAAAATTTATAAAACCCAGCCGGACGCCCCGGACAGGACATAAAAAGAGGACATGTCCAGGCAAAAGAGGACGGTTGGTCACCCTAGGCTAGAAACAACACCAGAATGTTTTTTTCCTGCGTTCCTTACAGGATTAACCCTGTAAAGTGGAAAAAAACAAAAAGAGATTTCTTCTAACCGGTTCTTGGAACTGCTTAGAAAATTTACTACTGGTTCTAACGAACCTAGTAGAACCTGCTGAATTTCACCTCTGCTCCCTTGGCTAGGAAATGGGACAAAAGCTCCGCCCGTAGAATCAGACATGACTGAACAGGTGAAACCTTTATCTTTACCTTTTATCATCTTCAGTCAAACTTGCTATCTTTAGTTAAAAATCCAAGAGTCTTGTGCCATCTATTAACTAATATATGTCATTAAGGTTCCAGGGTCTTCATTAAAATTGCCCTGATTTACAGATAGAAAGAGATAAGAGGATTAAAAGCAATGTAATCAAGAGAAAATGTAATGAAGGCAGTGATTCACCACAAACAATACTAAATCTCCCATTCAAAATAAGGTACTTTCATATAAGCACATAAGATTTCATTTAACATGGATCATGTAGGAGGAGAATTTTGTCAGGCTGTGGAGTCTAGCAGCATTTTTTTGACTAACACCTTCCCTAACAATGACTACTCTGAGAAGCACCAAGTTCAACCAGATTAAGTGGAAACCATAAAATTTACCAAGCAACCGACATAAATACAGACACTAATCTTGTAACCAAATAAAAACCACGAAGAATCTTTTACAGTCTGCACACCACAAAGTAATGATCAAAGAATATCTTTAACTTGGAATAATTCCTCATAGAATATCAAGCAACTTCAACCTCCTATCAGGCATCTAACAGATTAGAAATGTCTCAGAACTCATTCTATGCTGTTTTGGGAATCATACCGTTTCCAAATTGCTCCCAGATGTTACAATTCTAGGTCTTGATATTACCATAATTAGTAAGAAAAATAAACTAAGAAGTTATTCTGTAAAAATTAGCTAAGGTTTATTAAATAAAGATGAGAGACTATTTTGGAAAGCAAAAGGCATTTACATGATTATAACTACATGATTATAACCACTAAAAGAAAATAATTTTCAATGACAACAGCATGGAAATAAACAGTTAATTTATGAATATTTCTCAGCAGCTGCAAAAGGCATAGGAGAAGCACTGAGTCAAAAACAAATTATAAACCATGAGATTGCAGCAGAGCTTCCAACAGAATAATATCCTTAAGTGTTGTCCAGACAAAAGGGATTCACAGATGCAAATGACAAATGTTAACCAAGAAAGTAACCACTTGGTGGACAAAGGAAAATGTAGAAAGGGCAGGGACAAGAAATGGAAGCTTTTGCAGCCATCATCTCTAATGAGAAAACTATCCACCCACTTTCCAGTACTATTATCTCTATGTTTCTTATTTCAAGCACTTCTCAACTGTTGAGAATGCAGCTTATAGTAAGAAACATTTTATATTGATCAATAAAGTTCCAAAAGGTCAATCAGGAAACAATGACATATAACCTTTTGTAATATGGACAGCACTTCTTTACAAATGCCATCACTCGTTCTCCTGTCCTTTTCATGTGAACCTTACAGAGAATAAAATCTGAATCCAAAGCTGTACTCAACACAATTTCATCCAGAAGCATTTAGTTGTAACTCCTATCATGCCCAACCAATTCTTGCCCGCTGGAAAAATGACAGTTCTTGCCATCACAATTAAAAGGAAAAGAAATTAGACTTAGACTTATACAACATGGTTGCAGGCAGAAGCTCTAAAAAAAATCCAATTACAGTACCACGGGCAAAATTCTGAGAAAATGGCAACGCTCCGGTGTTCTTTCCTCTATGTATCATCATTCAATCCAAGTATACATGACAGAGTTGATATATCTTGTATATCTTGAAGACCTACAATGATGCTATTAATAATTTTGTATGTCCATGACGTAAGTATTTACAATGATATGGAAAGCACTGTGATATTTCTTGAAAGTATTCTGTACATAAAAACAAAATCTATGCCAGCGCTCCCCAAACTGTATACACACTTGAAGGGAAAATATCACAGAAGTGTTCCTGCCAGAGCCCTGTGAAAAGTAATATTTGGGAAAATGTATTGCAGCTCTTTGGTATGCAAATATTTTTAGTACAAAGCATTTTAGGCATTGCTAGTACCAGTGCTGTATTACTATTTATTTATTTCCAACCCAATGGAATTTTAAAAAATGAATTATTTAAAAGGAGGAGTCTGTATATTCACAGGAAAACTCTGGAAATTGAACAGAACTGTATTTTGTGGGAGAAGACAACAAGGAAAAGTTTAGACTTGAGAACAGGCCAGGTCAGAGACTAGAGGCTGTGGAAAAAAGCATTAAAAAATTAGCCCTATGGAAGAGGCAGCTGAATAGCCATCCAGAACAATGCCAGCTGCTCCATTTTGAGTCCCCTTTTTCCTTGTCATCCTTACATGCTTCCCTATGATAATATCCACACAGCCGCACAAACACAAGAGGAAAGCAAAAACATGCCCAACAGTGGCAACACATAGAGAGCCACAGTGGCACAGTGGTTAGAATGCAGTACTGCAGCTAATTTTGCTGACTGCTGTCTGTTTGCAACTTGGCAGTTCAAATCTCACGAGGCTCAAGGTTGACTCAGCCTTCCATCCTTCCGAGGTTGGTAAAACAAGGACCAGATTGTTGGGGGCAATATGCTGGCACTGTAAACCGCTTAGAGAGGGCTGTAAAGCACTGTGAAGCAGTGTATAAATCTAAGTGCTATTGCTATATAGACGCAACCTGATTAGAGCCTCTGATATAAATACACATAAATACACACACGCAGGCAGCACATATAATATGAATGTATCCTGATTAGCTCCTGGGAAGAAAGCAAACATGCATTCCTTTAAGGATATAAAACAGTACTTCATTACAGGAAAGAAAATACTGGTAATTACTATGACCAGTAACCTGTCTGTCTGTCAGCACAATAACTCAAGAAACTTAACAAAAAGAAGTCAGGTGTGAAGAAAACAAATCCAAATTCTCCAATATAATCACCATGGAAGAAACAGTAGAGCATCATGAATGAAGGCAAATATGCCTGTCCCAGGATAATCAAATCTGATAAGATCCAATCTGACTAGGTCACTAGAATCAGAAGTTTTAGTCTCCCAACTTTTTGGACTTGTGCTAGAACCCATCCATAGGGAACTTCTCTCTTTGGAATATGTGCTTTAGGCTATTCCATGAGTCGTATTGGTGTTCCTTTCTTGTGCTGCCAAGTCCTTGGCCCTTAAGTATCTGATAGATCATCAGTTGGAATATTATCATTGCAACCCTACCCGCTTGATCATGATGACACGATACATTACTACAGTAATAAAATGCCACCACTGTGTACCAAACATCTGTAAAATGCAAAATATTTTAACTTACGTGCAACTTCTTAAACTACATGTGTACATGTAATATAAGAGAGGAGAATGCTGACTTCCGGTGGTGACGTCAGGCTGTGCAGAAGCAAAGAACAGAAGCTCTGCTCTTTGGCTTTCTGATCCTCTCAAA
>JAEANM010027451.1:0-10542 GCA_017656035.1 Myanophis thanlyinensis | reverse complement strand
TAATACTAATAATAATAATAATAATAACCTCAGTTACAATTAGCCCAGCAGGGTATTCAAAATTAAGAGTTCCTTTTATTCCCTCTGTTGTGTTTGCTTTTGTTCAGGTATGTTAGTGGCTATCTTGAGTGTGAGAATTAGAGACCAAGATTATTTTAAAATATAATAAGGACAATCTGAAAGAAGAAAGACGTATCTGTGTATATGTCTTGTCTGTATGTAGATTGTGAGAAGGACCACATGTAATTAAAATGAGATTTTATATCTTATGCTATCTCTCCTCTCTCCTTAAAAAGACCTCCTCTTTTAAAAAAAACAAAAACCATCCTCTTAAAAGATTATTTCATTTGAAAAAGAATTTGCCACATCAATCAAACATAGCCAAATCATCTGATTTCTTCATAATTTGATAACAGCTATAATCAAGGGTTTTTTCTATCAGAATCCTCATCAGGAGAAAATAATCTGGTGTGATTCACATTAATAACCATTGACAAAGTAGAATGGAAAATGCAATCTATTCAGGGAAAAATATGGAACTAGAATCTCCATAAATTTTATAAGCAAAATAATATTTTTCCATATACTCCTTAGAGCAGTGTTTCTCAACCTTGGCGACTTTAAGATGCTTGGGCTTCAACTCCCAGAATTCCCCAGCCAGCAAAGCTGGATAATTCTGGGAGTTGAAGTCCAAACATCTTAAAGTCGCCAAGGTTGAGAAACACTGCCTTAGAGGAATCAAATGCAAGTGAGAGGAGAACCAGGGATAAATAATAGATTAAAAACTGGCTGCCTAACTGTTAGTGATCAAAAGACTGCTCTGCATAAGAGGAAAAATAACCACAATGACATGTTTATGATTCATTTTTCCGATTCAAGGGTTCACTTAAATTAGCATATGGCAAAACCTGAGATTTTAGTCATAAATATCTTTCATCTGTCTTTAACAGGTATATTTGTTGATCATATTTATCTATTGCTTTTTCATTAATAGCAGTGCTTTACCAAAAAAAGGTGAAAGAAATACAACAGGGAGAAATTAATTAATAAAAATATTTATCCGTTAAACTTGTTTTTATTATCTTATGATTAAGATGAATAGCAGCAGATTTCTTTAAACACCTCTGCCATGTAATTTGATAAAATTCTCTGTTTTTCTTCCAGAGTCTAGAAGTACCACAAATGACTTATAATAGTATTCATGGAGAGGTGAGCAAAGAACAGTGTGGACTAGTGGGTGGCAAAGCTTGTTAGTATAAAAGAGTTGAGATTCTGTTTGGGGTTATTAACCACTATGCCAAACTGGTTCTCTATGTCTCCTATATAGGATATAAGAAACTAAATAATTTTGTAAAGTATAATATAGAAATCCAAATCGGAAGGGATGTATGGGCACATACAAAACACCTGTCATCAAATCAAGGGCATTTTTTGAGTGCAGAAAGTCCAGTAAAGGTACAACTTTTTTTAGAATTGCCAACATGTGTTACATCTTTGTTCATGTGTACTTAAACCCATTTCCCCCTCAGAGTTTGATCTATGCACAATCCTAATGTGTTTTTAAATTCCAGTTATCTGAGACTGTTACAGTATTCAAAATGGAGGTGAACAACAGGAAAATGTTGGGACTAATTTATTGGGCTATTTTAAATGTGAAAATTATAAGATAAATTTTCCCTGGAACTGAACTGAATTTTAAATGGAGAGTTCCATTGTGTTTTCTTAACAACAATTACAGATATAAATCGCCACTGCTTTTTTCCAGGACTTTGGAAGAGGGAGGGGGCTCAGGAGGATAACTTCCCCTATTCTACAGCTTAGTCTCTTGTTAAATACTGGCCACATCTCATTTGGGTTGACTTTTTGGAATTCAGTCTAAGTGGTGAACTACTTGTCCTTTGTGTGTAAATCAATTTGAACTAAATATGGCAATACCTGTTCCTTTATGTTCTTCCTATGTTAAGTGCCATTAATTTTAGCCTTTAGATAATGTAGTTTTCTTTCTTCTAACATAACAGTTATAGGAAAAACCCAAAGAAAATACAGGAAGTGCTCAATTTAACAACCATTCTTTTAATGACTGTTTGAACTTACAACGGCACTGAAAAAAGTGACTTATGACCCTTTTTCACACTTACAACCACACTTGCATCCCTATGATCATGTAATCAAAATGTGAACATTTGGCAACTGGCATGTTTTTATGATGCTTGCAGTGTTCCAGGGTCTTGTGACTTTTTGACCTGAAGAAGAAGGTCAATGGAGAAACCAGATTTACTTAACAATTGTGCTACCAACTTAACAGCTGCAAGGATTCACTTAAGAACTATGCCAAGAAAGGTCATAAAATGGGGCAAAGCTCATTTAACAACTGTCTTGCTTAGCCACAGATGTGGCCAGTATATAACTATGGGCTCAAATGTGGTCATAAGTTGAGGTCTAGATATAATAGAAATCAAGGCTGATGCAAGCAATTAGATTTTTGTTGACATGTTGAGCAATTAATTTTTGTGGTTATTTCAATAATTCTGTTTAGGAGTTTAATAAGATTCAAAGAAAAATCAGAAGCCAATAGTGTGTATTGCTTTTGAATTTTTGTTCTTATCATAGGATCATCTCTTAACTGTGATGAACATTGATTTTCTTTGTTCTTTATCCTGAAAGAAGTGTATTTGAATTGACTACAGTGGGGCTGCTTCCAGAATAGCCTTATTATTCTAAACACATCTTCATTTTCAATAGTAATCTTTCATAACCCTTGTCTCACAGTTGCAGCAGGGTGTGACATATTGCATCATTGCAAACAGTGGTAAATAGAAGTAAAGAAGATTTCTCCATGTATTCTATTGCTCTATGGTTCCATAAAAATCGACAATCTCTTTGTTTAGTTTGATTGCTCATAGTCAGGCAAATTTGAAGTCTCCTAGCATCCATGTTCCCACAGTTCAGACAAGTGACACTTCTGTTGCTAGTAATGGGAACTGGAATGACTCCGCTATACAGAGTGAAAGTTGGTTTCTGATATGAAATAACGATTTCATGAACTCCCAGTTGCGTATTGTGGCGCCAAACCATAGGAAGCTGTCTAGCATTGCCTTCAATTAGCTGAGATGATAAGAAGTGAAGGCAGATAAAAAGGAGTGTAGACAGATAAACACTTCAAGCTATTTTGCATTCATCACATAATCTACGGTAATTTTCTTCAAAGTGAAGTTTGATGATTTGCCAGCAGGTCTGAGCATGCCTTATCATCTATATGGGACTGGACTATACACAAACAGTGATGGTGAAACTTCTGGAATTTCCTATCATTAAGAACCAAAATAGCTTCCTCTAAATCCCAATCAAAGAGCAATGCATCCTGATGATTGTTGAGTGATCTGAGTTTGAAAACTAGCAGGAACAAGTGATTAGTAGTTTAAACAAAAAAAAAGTCTATGCTGATGAATGATAAGCTAAAATTTGTTTATCCACTTGGCCTTGCCCACCAAATAAGTTTTTAATATTAAATTTTTATTATATATGCATGTATAAAACAAACTAATACATAAACCAAGTGTAAACTAGTTGTAGTTTAAAATTAGAATGATACCCTGGCTTTCTTCCACCCACTATATTTAATAATATATTGTACTATAATAATTTGACATGTTCAGTCTGGAGGAAGTGCATTGCGTAACAGTATGGAAACAAAAAGTTTCTATTTCAGTAAGAGAAATGAAGAACTAAGAATAATTAAAATACTGTTTATAAGTTTCCTTTTTCAGTTTTTTTTTTTAATTAACCTTTTCAGTTGAAAGTCTGCTTTCTGTATGGGAACCTTACAATTTAAGGATACTTCATCAAGAGAATCATTCCCAAAACAAGCATGAATTAGAGAAGGTTAAAAGGAAATATTTATTACTACATATATTGAAGGGTGTGCCTTCTCTCCTTTTTGGACATGCTGTTTGTTGACAGAAAGATTGTTTCTTAATAAAAAGTGTCAGGATGTGGACATCTCCCTACTTAAATAGCCTCCAAGGCACTGATCTACATTCTAGATATTGCTCAAAATTATAATTTTGCATCTTACAGGGTAAAAATAGCATTTTTAAAATGAGGATAGGTAGCAATTTGAATGCTGAGAATGTACTTCTCAGAGGCTATTGACAATAGAATTGTAAAAAATGTAACATTAATGTACTCTCAGAATATATTATATGGTCATACAATGTATGTTAATCAAAAACAGTTATTACATGTTTGATAGTCAGAGTCAGCTTCAACTTGATTTGCTAGTGTGGAAAAAGCATTTCAGTTTATATATGATAATGTCTTTTTGGTTATACCTGATATCCAATGTAGGCTCCTAATGCTAGGAGCCTACGTTTATATGAATCTTTGGTTGAGACCGTTTTTACCTGCATGGATACTTAAGTTATTTGAAAAGTTATTTGAAAAGTTCTTCAGACTATACTTTTATTAGGATGTGATTCTGGCTGAGTTCAGTGTTATTTACTGCAGATAAACAATTGGATTATCAGTAATGCAAGAGCCAGATCATCCACTACAGACAAAAGTTTAAATAATCTAAAGCCAGAGTACTTTGTTCAAATCTTCTTCTTCTTTTGGCTATTCCCGTTAGGGGTCGCCACAGCGAATCATCTTTTTCCACCTTAACTCTATCCTCAGCATCCTCTACTCTTGCCCCAATTATCTTCATGTCCTCTTTCACCTCCATATATCTCCTCTTTGGCCTTCCTGGCAGCTCCATCTCCAACATCCTTCTACCAATATAACCACTGTCCTCCTCTGCACATGTCCAAATAATTGCATTTAACAGGGATCCCATCCTATCTTTGTAGTGATTGCCATAAATAAATAAATGGATTGATTTAATTTATGAATTACTCTCTTGAAAGACAATCCAAATTCAAGCCTAAATTGTGGTGATGTTTGTCCTCTGAAGGCACTTGAGAGAGAAGAGAGAGGGCAGAGACTAAATAGAAGGACTGAGGGGGCCTCTCTGCCTCCTGAGATTTGTATGTTCTTTTTGCCTTTGAGTTCATGCTGTTCTCCTCAGTATTAGCCAGAGCTTATTGTACTGGCTGTTGATTCAGAGCTTGAGCTTCCAGAGAGAGCCTCACCTCACATGCCTTGCTTTTTCCTTTTATTTTATTAAATGCTTTGCATGCCCCCACCAAAATGTAGCTTTCCAGCCCTTAACTCAGTTTGTGTCAGGAGGCTGGTCTTATACCCCTTGCAGTTTGTTGACAGAAAATTTGGTTCTTGATGAAGATTTTCCCTGTGCAACAACTGCACCAACAGTTTATAACTCAAGCTGCTCCTCATGCCACATTCCTGTGATTCCTGTGCTGGGAAAAAGATACTGCTGCTCAACTCTTTCCTTGGAGTCTTTGTAAGTACAACCTTCTTCCTTCTGACTAGGCAAGACAAAGTGTTTTTTGGACATGAACTCTTCCAAAGGAGAAGCATAGTTTAAGTCATCCTTAAGTAGAACAAGGAAGCAGATGAGAGAATAAGCTCATGTGGTCCCATGATGAGTGAGGGGCCATGTTTGGGAAAGAGCATCATGAGGGACCATAATAAAATTCATCAAAGTTATGGTCTTGGATCTAAGGATGTCATTTTCTCTGTTTTGGCAAAGAAAGCAAACTTGTTGTCCCCCTGCATGACATTGCTTTTTCTTATCATATTAAAAATATGAGACATATAACAGCTGTTGTGATTTAATTAGTGAACTTTGAATGGAAGTACTACTTTTAATTGGTAGGGCCTAGGAAAATATGCATGGTTATTCTTGTGAGAAAATGATTTCAGTCTTGTTCTAATCTTAATCTAAATTTTATTCACTGGGGACTTTTCCTTCCCAAAGTTTATTAATGTATACCCGGAAAGCCTTATTCAATGCATGAAAAGTTCCTATCTTTTGTTTGATTATACATTCTGTAATGCTTTTTAAATGACATTAAATGGGCCCAAAGGCCTGCTTTCCTTCCTTCCTTCCTTCCTTCCTGCCCTCCCTCTCTCCCTCCCTCCCTGGCCATATTGTAGATTGAGGCACATTATAACAAGTATATATTCTGTATATTAATGTAGTAACAATGACTTTGCTGTTTGAAAGATCCAAGAATGACAGTGTATATTGTACATAGTGTACTGTATATTCATGCAGCTGTTATGAACTAGTAATCTTCTTAATATTCATATTCTTCTGAATTGAATCATAGGCAACAATATAGCAGAACAGGAGGCATAAGCCCCCAATCCTACCTCATAGAAAACTCTCCACAACTGATTTAGGGTGAAAAATACTTTTTGGTTATATGTTGAAGAGTTGGTATTTGGAAACCCTAGTTGGTTTAGGCTGATCTGCATTTTTCCCAGCATTAAGTTGCTCTAGCTACCATTTGAAAATGGTAGGAATGGATTATAATAACCCCAGTCCATCTTTGATCTGCTGGGGATGCACTTTCTATTGAGGTTTCTGGCTTTGCTTCAAAAGTAGTATTTTCCACTCTTGTTAGTTGTGGTCCACGTCTTCTGCATCATTCTCTCCTTTGCAAATGCCTCTGTTCTGAGTGACTGGCATTGGTTCTTGTGCTTCCCCACTCCCTAGACGCACTCTGTTGTTTACCTTCAACCAACCACTTTGTGGTTGCTGGTTCAAAGCTGTCATATGAAAGGCTAGACTTTTGTTTTGTGGTTGTTTACAGGCTCAGTAGGGGAAGTGGAATGGCTAGCATTCCCTCTCCCTCTCTTTTAATTGCTGAAATTGAGAAGAATTTAGTTTCTCCTTTGGCCCAAGTGACAAGAGCCCTAAAATAGTTGCATTTTAAATCAGTGCTCAAAACAGGCCCACAGAAGAGAAAGCAGTTGACGCTTGCTTCCTTGGGATGGATGGGAAGCTAAAAGGCACAGGGATCTCCACCAAATAAGACCCATGGTTTAATCAGGGTCCAGACAGAAGATAATTATGACCAAAGTGAAGGAAGAGATTAAAACCCTGAAAGAGATTTCTTAATGAGGCTTCACTTGCAGCTGATTTACATATGGGGGTCAAGTATCTGAGAGTTGCCACTGCTATTTGGTATTTTTCCTTGGGGAAAAAGGTGATAGGGAAAATATTAAACCATCCTTTACAGTTTATTTTAAGAACAAATATGCATAATCTGATTTGCTTAAAGTCATGCCTTGAGTTATTAAATGTAAAAGTGTGGTTTATTAATATATTTAACTGTGTTCTAATTTGGCCATACGTTTTCAATTAAAATGATTTAATTATAATAATTAGAACTCTTAGAATTCAATTGAATTCAGTACAACTGGGAGGAGGACTTCATTCCTTTGTGTATTCCTTGAGCATTAAGACCGATAACATTCTTGTTTCTAGCCGATAGAAGTAAACAAACTGCCGTCCACTTCATTGGCAAACTAGCAGAAGGACATGTCAGTTTTTGCAAAAGTGAACAAGATGGCACCCATGTAAGGAAACCAGTGGCAATTTCATTCTGTTGTGAAAAAATGCCCTCAAGGAGTCAGAGTTCATAGGAAGTACAATAATCTTGCATAAAAATATGTGCTTTGTGATTAGAGGTCATTTCGGGAGGAGCTGAAGTTTCAATATCTGAATAACATTCTTGGCTATCTTACACATGGTGCTTTCATTTCATCATCTACTTTTTTGTTTGTTTGTCTGGAGAAGAGACAGGACTTGGAATAGAAATAGGGAACATTGGTTCTTTTTCTGTTTATTTTTTTTCCATTTCCTTTCCAGGGATTTCACACCTTTGTCTCTTTGTACCTCTGAATGCATATTACGAGCAAAGCATTCAGAAGGGGTGCTTTGCAAAGTACATTGGCATGAGTGCAGACACATTCTTCAGAAAGTTCACTGTACATGATTTGAAGCCTTTCCCCAGCTGTCCCTGTTTGCCTCAATGTATCTATATATGTGGATAAAATGTTTCTGATGGAACTAGTGAAGCAGATATGGATGCAGACAGCAGGGGAAAATCTTTGAAGTTTTCTTGCAGATGCTGTTATTTGTGGAGGGCTGCGGGTTGAAATAATTTTTATATTTTATACCACATTAGGAATGCTTTCAAAATTCCAATAACAGTTTAATGTACCGTAAATCTTTCATCTTTTTTTTCATTGCCTCTTGGTTCTATTTACAAAATAGATATATATTAACATGAGAAAGGAGATAGAATAATAGCGTAATGGTTTGTGGTTTGAAGGTGATGCTACATACTTTGTTTGAGAATGCTCTGATCCCAACTTTGATTGCAGGGAAATAAGAAACTGAGAAACCAAAGAGGAGGGTTATGCAGAGGATGCAAAGTTACCTTTCCTAAGTTGAAAAATGCATATATTTAAAGAATTGAATTGATTTGGAGCCTTTGGTAGCATTAACCATTAGGATCAGCATTAGCAGCTGATGCAGCAACAGTTATGGATTAAATACAGAGGCATACAGTGAGTGAGTAACCTTAATCCCAGACAACCATTTTTCTATTGCCTTAAAATCATTCTGTCCCATCCTGTATGTTCTCAGATTATCTTGTTTGTTCGACTTACTGTATATATTACCAAAATCATACATGTCATGCACATTCTAGTATCCATTTGATTTATCATTGAACTCTGACAGTACAATCTATTAATTTGGTTGAATGGAATTTGAACTCTGGATTTTTTTTTAAATTGAAAAGTTAGGGCTGTCTCTTCAGAAATGAGCTAAAGTACTCTCTAAAAACGATTATCATGTAGTAAAATTGTTTTATACGTGTAGGATTCTCATTTCTTTTTTTCCCCTATGGTTTCAAGCAGCAAAGACATACTGCCTGAAGGAATACTATTTTCTCTACAACAGCAATCCTATGAAGGTTCCTCTTTCTAAACCTGCTGTCTCCCATATGATACTGACTTGGAAATGGAGGAGCTGAAATGCAAGAGGATACCAGATTGCTTAGAGACAGAATCCATCTGTGTTTCTGCAAGTTGGCATCTTTTACTTCTGAGCTGCCTTGTGGCAATGGAACTCTGTGGCTCTATAATTTCTATTGTGGGTTTGCAACTTCATAAAAGCCCTTACATTTTTGCATTTAATGCTGTAACTGTCCTAATGTCAGTATTACTGATTCCATTTTATTTAATCATTCTATTTTGGTATGAGCCTGCATTGCAGTAGCAATAGTTGCAGTAGAAGTTTTACATTTGTGTTTCATTCTTTCAAACTATGATTGGATCATCTTTTGCCTCCCACATAATCAAAGGAGCCCTTAAACAAAGCCTTTCCCCTCTGCACAATAATGAAAATTTTGCTAATCTTTTCACAATAGCAATTACACTTAGACTTATATACTGCTTTATAGTACTTTACAGCCCTCTCTAAGTGTCAGCATATTGCCCCCAACAATTTGGGTCCTCATTTTACCCGCCTCAGCAAGATGGAAGGCTGAGTCAACCTTGAGCCTGGTGTGATTTGAACTACCAACTTGCAGGCATCCAGCAGTCAGCAGAAGTAGCCTGCACTCTAACCACTGCGCTACCGCGGCTCATTATAAAAGTCTACTATATAGGCATTTCAGGTTTATTAGAACTGTGGCGTGACTCTATCCTTTTTATTGCTTTTGACACAATTAACAAAATATTTTTTCTTTTGGTGGGAAGGTTGCTGCAAATTTGTCTCAAAATCAAGAACTGGGTTTTTGCAAACAATTTACATTCAATGTAAATTAGTTTAGGAAATGATCCTAAAGTGTTGAAGGCTCAGCATGAGCTACAGCTACCAGAGATTACCAGTTTCCATTTTGCTGGAAATTACTGTCATTTGTAACATGACAAATGTTTTTACTTCTCTCTAACCCATTGTAGGGTCTAAACCTATAATGGGCTGTTGAAATGGCTTCGTCTTATTTTGCAATTTCATCTGCAAAGCCTTATGACATTATTTGGAATGTGCTGATTCTCTAACTGATTCAGTCAGTGTAAGAAGACTGCGACAAGAATGATAATGGGGCAGGGGTACATCAGGTTTTAAGAGTCAAAACATATCGATCATCCTTGGAAGGAATGCATTTGTTTCCTCTTCTAAAATGGATTTCTGGTTTCAAATGGGTTTGATTTTATAAAATGTTTGTTTTAATGAATTGTTTAACCAAAGACTTAAAGTTTTGTATTAATGAGCTACAAACTGAGTATTATATCCCAGAATTCATTTGAATTCATATGGTTGTCTGCTAGCTTCTGGCTGGTCTATCCATTCTGTTTTCTATTTCTATTTTGAATTTTAATAATGCATTATCCTTTTAATTTCTCCCTAGTAGTTTCCTGGGAGGTTTGTAGAAGATACATAAAGACTGGACCAACAATTTTAATAAACAAATAAAATATCAGTCAACAAGATACTGACTGTTGTTGTTATTGGTTTCCCCCCTTGGAATTCATATTGACTTCTGGTGGCTGCCTGGACAAATTGGACTAGAAGACCTCCAAGGTCCCTTCCAACTTGTTCTGTTCTGTTCTGTTCTG
>JAEANM010027450.1:0-10542 GCA_017656035.1 Myanophis thanlyinensis | reverse complement strand
TGAGTTCTTTTGTTGTAGTGTCCTTGGTCCTGCATGTTAATCTTTTGGGTCGTTAACATGCAGGACCAAGGACACTACAACAAAAGAACTCATAATATATATATATATAATTCATATGGTATGGAGTTCCAAACTTATTAAAAAGTGTCATTGTAGATAGCAGTCCATAAATTGTACCTAACATGAATTGTTGTAATATTCTTGCTTAATGTGAAACCATCTGCTTGCAGTAGATCTATGTTCTTTATTCGAAACATATAGTCTTTATATGAACATTTGCAAAACATTATTTTCTTATCCTGCATCCTATGGTACTTACCATGTAATTAGATACCTTTTTCTTTGAGCACAAATAAAGTGGAGTTAGCAGAAAATTTGGATTTAAAAAATATGTATCTATCTGTATAAAAAAACAAAACACTTCTGTCTTGGTTAATATACTCCTGGCAGATAATGACATAAATAGGGAACGTAAATATTTAAGATTGCTGAGAGAACTATACTTTGCTTTTAACATACGGAAAAGTAATTTGTAAATTACGGTATATGGAATGCAGAAAACTAATGAAATTGTATTTGCTTGATTAAGACCTTTTCTATGGATGTTGATTGCAATTTTAGCTCCAATTGCTCCATGAACTCTATTAACATGTTTTCATCACTACACTGCTACACTATCATGGTATAACATAAGAATAAATGTTTTATAGCCTTCAAAAGATATTCGCTATAGCCATGTTCAATTTTAAAATATCAAACTTGAATTTGTACATTGTGCATAGGATTTTAGCTAAAATCCCATAACATTGTAAGTACAGTACTGCTCTTTTCGATTCTTTTAAGTATAAACTGTCAGAAGTACTTAAATACTTTTGTATGCTATATATAGAAATGTGGCTAAATTAAAATCCAAGAACATTATAAATCAAAATGAACAGGGTTTAAAGAACCTAGTTATGGTAGATAGCAGTAGGTGACCTCACTCCTTTTCTTTTTGCTTCCTTTCAGTCTCTAAGTAGCCCTAAAAATAAACCTTGCAGAGTTAAGGTAAATTGACTGCACATGGGAAGAAAGAGAAATATTGGGGGTGGGGGTGTTTATTGTTCTGCTCACCAATGGCATGATCTGATTTCCAGCAAGTTTTCCCTTTTTCTCAGTGACCTGCACCACAGTGCATCCTACATACCTATCAAATAAACTGTATAACAAGAAAACTTGAAGAAAGTATTCTGAATTTGAACAGATCTCTAATTTAAAAAAAAAACAGCTAACAGGGTCTTAGCGTAAAGCATAAAATAGTGTCATGGTTAGTCGGGGAAAAAATGTTTAATGGAACACTTCTTATAGTCAGGATGGAACTATATGTCTAATCAAATAAATATTTTTTGGTTTATATTTATATTCAATTTGAAAAATAAAAGCCAAATATTTTTAAGTTTTTCAAAGCAACGGCTGGGGATATGTAAACCATGTTAAGCTTCAAATACAAACTGTGTTTTTCAAGTTGACAACATTCCCTTGTTTAAAATATTGTCTTGACTTCTGAACAAAGCATACTGGTTTTATTCCACATTCAAACACAAAATAGTGCCATTTCTGTTGCTTAGCCCTACTGTGAGATTGGGAGAAAATAAATTTAACAAATAAACAAAAAAATAAATGTTCAATAAGGCTTGAATCCTATGACTGGTTTCTCTTTTTAACATTTTTATCTAGAAGAGCCATGAAGTTTCAAGGACCAATTCTATCTTTATTGTCATTGGCTGAGGTGTGAGGTGACAAGAGGGTCAGGAAAAACAGTAGTTATATGCTTAGAAATAGAAGGTATTGTTGCTGAACCTGACACAAATATTTCATTTAAATAGGAAACATATAGAAACAATTCTGGATGGCTGATTTGAAACATAATTCCTCCAAAAAAAAAAAAACGTTCCTAGTATAGCCTAGTAAGTAATAGAAATGTGTATGTATACACTGTAACATACGTGTATTTTTATTAATTTATTTGATTCATATTCCATATGTCATCAGGATCTTAAGTGTGCTTAGTACTTCCTCTCCAATTTTTCCCAACAATAATCTTGTGAGGTCATTGGATTGAGAAAGACTGGCCAAAGTCACTCAGTGAGTTTCAATAACTGAAGATGGGTTTAATTTATTATGCTACTCTATCAGACATTACTGAATTTTGATCAGATAATATACACATACAATTTGCCAAATGTATTTTTACTAACAAAGAGATAAAAGTGAATCAAAGACCTCTACAGTAGGATGAAGGAAAACACATGGTATCATTTCATCATTACCCATACCCATTCTTCATTGAGGCATGTGCTTAATAAACAGAATATTATGGTGTTTTTCTTCAAACAAAATGAAAAAAAAAATCAATCTAAAAATTATCTGCCGGTACATATCTATCAGATGGACTGAAAAAATAACTTTGGTTTTTGCAATTAATAAATCCTAGCTAGAAACTCATGTTTAAACCAAATCTAATGATGCCTTTCATATACACTGAGGACCAGAAAAAGTTTAGACCAACTCATTTCTGGGGATCAAAAATTCTAATAGTCAAAGATCCAGGCAACAGCTGAGCCACTTTTGCTTTGGCGTGACAACTCTTGAGATATCTAAAAAGATAGCCCACTCACTATGTATTTATTATCCATGTAAGTTTGGCTAGTCTTGCCTGATAGGTGAATTTATCTTTTAAAAAAAACAACTATGAAAAAATAAAATGAATGTTTGTTGTCTTGTGCTTTCTTTTTTTTTGTTACTGTTTTGACAGAATAAAGCTGAACTTGGTTGATCTTGAAAAGATGGACTTTGTTGGTACTTAGATGGGAATCCATCAGCACAACTGTGAACTGTATGCTAGATAAAGAAGTGTTTAAAAAATCCTGGAAAAAGAACTGACAAATTGCTTCATAATGTTGCCAAGAAAATTACATGGCTGTTCTTATGAGTCTGATAGGAATCAAAGAAAGAAAGAAAACTTACTTTTTAACATTTAGGTCAAATATTTTCCAAATCTGCGATGCAATGACCTTGTAAAATAAATGAATTATGATTCCCCCATGAATAAAATTAAATTCAAATGAAAGTAAATATACCATTTAGTTTCAATAATTAAATGTTAATCTCTAAATAAAAAAATAAATGTATCTAAAATTAAAACTTTTGTTGAAAATCAACAACAAAACCACATTTTAATTTAAACCATATCATCAATATTTTTGGAAATTTGGGTTTAATTTTTGAGACAAGTACAATTTTTTCTTTTACATTTATTTTGGGTTGGTATTTGTACTTTATAGCAGCAACTGAGTTTAATGTTGGCTTCTTCAGGAAGTGCACTAGTAAGTTCTGATGGTGATACAGCCATGAAGCATGTCATGCAAAGCTGCAGTCCTATCACAATTTGCTCTAAACTCTGTTTTCCATTCTGCTTTCCAAAAATAACTGCTGGTGGTTTGTCTATAGCCTTGTCAGATTGTGCTCTGGACTTTACCTCTTGCTAGACTTGATTTAGAATGGAAAAAAACCCATACCCTAAATTGTTCATTGATTTAAAGCCTTCTTTAAAAAATACTTTGACCAATTTTGCTAGATGTTGGAGAGCAGAAATTAGTCAGGACCCTCTGAAAAATGAGGGTCATCTTGTTCCAGGCTTCCACTGTTCCCATATGATATAGAAATCAAACTGTTAAGAGTTACTGTGTGTTTATGCAGAATACTAAAGCCAATTCAATTTTGTTCCATTGGGAAACTAACCAACCTGGAGAAGATCGGTTTGTCTACTGTCTGAAACAAAACATTGTTAACACTTTATGCATACCAACAAAAATGGTTTGGTTAAAATTGCCAAAGATCATAATAAAGACTTAGTAGGCTGCTATTCATGAATACTATTTTAATCTTCCTAGCTTATAGAAATTCAGAATTCCTAAAAATATTTTAAGCAAAGTATAGATCAATAAATTGCATGTAGCAAAAACATCTGTGGTAATAACTCTATGATCAGTTATTCAAAGAGAAAGAGCTATTAGTTTAAACCCCCACTGCACCCCAGTTTTCAATATCTGCTAGGTCTGTAATGTAGTATATACTTAATAGTGATCTATTAAACATCACTTTTCTATTCAGAAACTAACCAAACATATATATATTCATACGTATTTTGGCCTAGGGTCCACCAAGATGCAAGTCTATTTCTATTAATGGCACATGTTGTTCATCTCAGTGTTAAAATTCAAAGATGAGTCATTTGCACCACCTAGCTGTCACATATTATTGTGTAACTATCTTGCATTCACTTTCAATTGAAAATTTATGTATCGGTGTATCCACAAAGTAAAAAGTAACCCTATGTAACATTTTGCCAACTTCATTATTTATCCCAATAATATTTAATGCACAAATAACCTAGGTTCAATACAAATTTGTGAAATGCAAGCCAAAATAATTAAACAAATACACTTAATTCATATTTAAAATTGTTGATGATTTCAAATGCAGTTCTGTTAAACATATATGATATTAAAATGCCTTACCTTAAAAATTCCTCAATCTAATTAAAAATATTTTAATTAAATATTCCTACATTTTTTTAAAAAAAGTGTCATTTTTAAAACATACAGGTACTTATAATAGTACATACTTACATAGTAAGTAGCATAAAATAAAATAATCTGTTTTCTGGTGACAAAAGGAATTATTTATCAATTTAAAAATAAGGCTTTCTGAATAAGGCTTTCTGAATATTTTTTTCATTCTATTAAGTAGCTAGTTTTGAAAGTGTATGGTTCATTTATTTTACTCCACTGCAAAAGAGCAACAAAATAACTTTTTGTATAAAATTGCTCCTTCCAGTTCAGAGCATGCTAAACACTGCAGGTAACAATATAAAGGGGAAAATATGATGGTTAAAAAACAAAATTAAAAAGGCACCTCTAAAGTAAAAGCAAGTCTGTGCTTCAAGTAAATTAAATTTGAAAAGTTGTAGTTTGCTTCTCGATGTGAACAGAAATATCTGATAATGCTATAGATAATAATGTTGATCAGTATCTGATAGTGCTATAGATAATAATGTTGATCAGACCAAACCAAAATATTTAAATCGCATTTAAGTTTCTTCAAATATTTCAAAATTAATTTTAAAAAATATTTTCATGAATATTTCTTCTGAATGGATGGCTCTGAAATTAATGAAGAATTATTTGTTGCCTTTGATGCAATCTTTGGTCCACAGAAAAACATCAGGATTTAATGTTCAATTAAAAGCATCTTTAATGTATTTTTTTCCAAAACCTGATATAAAATGCTGAAAAAAAATTAAAATGGCTCTAAGAACCACAATCTTAAGCATTTCTTCCCAACATACCAAATTGTACAGTCAGAATTGTTTTTAATGACTTTATTTTAAATGTTGTACATAAAGAAAACCTGTTCATATCCATCATGAACAAAACTTAAAAAGGCATAAATTGAAGATATTTGTGTCCTTCATCAAAGCAAATGCTGTGTTAAAGGTCCAAACATTTTCATTCTTCAAAATAAATATTCTTTGTTTTTGTTCTGTCTCAGTCCCCTCCCATTTTGCCTCCTTTCCCTCTTCTCCCCAGTGTTTGTATTTTAGGCTTCAGAAAAATCACTGGAAAATGAAACCTGTCTTGAAATCACACTTCTAAGCAGAGTTCTAAGCTCACTGTGTTTGGTAACTTGCCATACCATAGCCAGCCTGATTAGGTATTACCGGAGCAGCTTGTCCCTGGGCAGGCTGAGCAGCAAATCCACTCATCCAGGCTGCAGGTGGTGTTTGACTAGTTTAAGAGGAAAACAAAACTGAAATTATTCTCATCTGTTTCAATTTAACCACAATAATACCCATTGCTAGATGATGAAAATTAATTCCTTGTAATCCTTTAATCGTGACAGAAATATTACTTGTATTAGTGAACATATATAGCATTGCCCAGAACTACCTTGCAACCTTAACTAGGAGAAATTTTCCTGGTGTCTTTGGTAAACAATTTATTCAGAATATAAATTGAAAGGTAGACTGGATATGGTATAGATTTGGATTTAATTCAAGGTAGAGTGAGATAAACTGTAACTCCAAAGTGTTTACTTCATTATTACAAATTTAGCTATGAAAATTCAAATTATTAATAGCCACATTAAGCTTTAGCAATCAGATACTCTAAGCAGTCCTGATTTGCATTTACATCTTTGATTCAACTGAATAGAACTCATTGAACTTATTTGAAAATATGTTGTGTATATTAAGCTAGTGCAACCCATTTTATTATTATTGTTTATTATTGTCAGGATTTATATACGGCCCCTCTCCCGAAGGACTCGGGGCAGTGTACAGCCTTCTAAAATAGAACAACAAAGATTAAAGTATCAATTAAAACAAATTAAATGAGTTGGCCGAATAACGTAAAATATCAAGTAAAATTTAAAATTCAAACAATTTAAAATTTAAACCCCTAAGATATTAGGCCAGACCAGCTAGCTGGAAAAGATGGGTTTTTAGTGCATGCCGGAAGGCCTGGAGGTCTGCAATGGTCCGAATCTCAGGGGGCAATTCGTTCCATAAGGAGGGCACAGCCAGAGAAGGCTCGTACCGTCGGGCCTGTCAGGCGGCACCATCCCGACAGTGGAACCCCAAGGAGGCCTGCCCTGTGGGAACGCACTGGTAGGTTGGAGGCTGATGGTGGCAACAGGTGGTCCCGTAAGTACCCGGGTCCCAAGCCATGGAGCGCTTTAAAGGTAAGCACCAACACCTTGAATCGCACCCAAAAGGCCACAGGAAGCCAGTGCAGCTCTCGCAGAAAAGGTGTAATATGGGAGCTCCGAGGAGCTCCCATAATTACCCGCACGGCCGCATTCTGCACTAGCTGCAGCCTTCGGATGCTCTTCAAGGGGATCCCCATGTAGAGAGCATTGGCATAGTCTAGACGGGAGGTCACAAGGGCATAAGTGACTGTTTGAAGAGCGCCCCGATCCAGAAAGGGCCGCAACTGAGCAATTCTATGGACCTGATAAAAGCCCCTCCTGGAGACGGCTGCAATATGTTCTTCCAATGACAGCCGTACATCCAGGAGGACACCAAAGTTGTGAGCCCCTTCTGCGGGGGACAAAGTTTCGCCCCCCATGGCCAGTGATAGAGTAGGCTGTATCTGGGCGCAGGAAACCACAGCCACTCGGTCTTGGCTGGATTGAGCTGGAGCCTGTTTTGACCCATCCAGCTCCGCACGGCCTGTTTAGATTATGGTTGCATATGATTTTGCTTGTGCAAATTTATGGATCACTGATATTCACTGACATAGCATTATAATTAATCAGTTTCCCTCCAGGAATTCATACTTACTCAATGCCAAACCCTTGTTGATTCCATGGTTGACCATACATTCCGTAAGATGGCACTTGCCATCCATTTGTCATGTACTGCCCATACTGCTGTGGATTCCCATAAATGTGACTCCACTGTCCCCATTGACTGTACTCCATCTATGGATGTAAACAATTTAGATAAACAAAAAGGTAGAATATTAATTAATATGTGCCTATGAGAAAAATGGAGAAGAAGCCAAAAATAGTATAAGTTCTATGTTTAAAGTTAAATTCCTTGTGGGATTTTAAATACATAAGATTCCATGCACTGATTTCACTGATTTGGACAAATGCACATAACAGAGGACATAGAAAATGCAACACTTTAATGCTAGTCTACCAACTACCTGCTGGAAGTCTTTTGTTGTATCCGGTGTTTCTTTGCCCCAATAGCATTTAACAACATGGCCTTCAATTGTAGTTCCATTGACCGAAACAATCGCATGTGCTGCACTTTCATGAGTTGAAAACCTGAGGCCAAAAAAATGGTATGAAGTAAAATGTTACTATATTATTCTGCTCTAACCCTGTAGGACTAGTTTAACAAGAATGAAATTTATTTATCAATAGTTTACTTTATCAGAAGATGTGTACAGTTAAAAGACTATCAGCCAATTGTTTATCACTAAACCTGTTATATGTACCATCAATATCAATGGAACTTAACAGCAACGTGTCATTTAATACCAAGTACATTTCAACACTGAAGGAGTTATTGCTTTAGTATATGTAATTATCTGCCGGTCATCATCCAGGGAGATTAGGTTCAGTCTTTAAAGAACCAATGTATTTAAATTCTTAAAAAAATAATTAGGTATGCCACTTACTTTGACAACTTCTTAATACTTCCATAATATTTAAGGCTTTGTTTCTTTTTAGCATACATGATATTGGATATTTTCTGTATTCGCTTTTTAAAATATTTTACAAAAATATGGTTTACAGATGAACAAAATTCCTGGCCTTAATCTATACCCTACAAAGATGCAAACAGACACGCACTGCCCCCCCTCCACCTCAAGAAACCTCTGACATAATTATTGATGTTACAGATAGTCCTTGACTTATATCATTTGTTCAGTGATTGTTCGAAATTACAACAGTCCCGAACAAAGGGATTTGCAACCTATGCCAAAAGCTATGGCTGTTGCAATGCCCTTGTGGTCATATGCTGAAAATTAAGGCATTTGGCAGTCCATACACATTTATGAGTAGAGGGGTGCTGCAAATGCCCTTGTCTGCCTGTATCTTCCCCCATATCAAACTGCCATGGCTCATAGGACCTCAACCTGGTCCCTGGCTAACCAGGCCCAGGAGTCTTAGTTTGCTCCTTTGCTCACTCGGCCCAGGAGGCATCAATCTGCTCCCTACTACACTAATGCATCCAAGGATCCCACTTACCCCTTCTGTTTTTCTTCACTACTGAAGGTGCGACTATCCTACTGAGGTCTCCTTGCACCACTGTCCAAGCAAGCTCCATACTCATAGTGATTTAGAAGTGACACTTCACTCTGAATGTGAAGCCTCCCCTATCCCTCCAGTTAACCCTTGTGCTCTTATCTTGGACTATGCCTGTTTAACAACCCACAAGGTTACTTAGCCACTGCAACCAGAGGACTGGGATTGTAGTAGTTAAGTGAAGTGGTCACATGACATCTTAAAAGTTTGCTTCACGCAGCAACTGACACTCTGGTGCCAATTATAGTCATAAATCAAGGACTACATTATATAGATAAAATGTAAGTAATTCAATGTAAGTATATTGCAATAGCTAAAATATAGTTATATGTTTGCTTGTTATCAACATGGTGCTATGTTAAATTCAGAGCAAATAATGATAATTCTCCTACCTCACAAAAGAATAGCCTTTAACTGGAAAAGCTCTGGTTTCCACAATTTGTCCAAAAGGGGAGAATGTCTGTCTCATCAACTGATCTAAAAACATTAACATCTGTGTTAGTTATGTGAGTATTCAGTAGTTCACTAAAATTTTTGTAAAGATGAATGTGACTCTCACCTGTTAATCCAGAGGCAATTCCTCCACAATAGACAGTACAGTTTTTGGGGCTTGACTGATTTACTACATCCTCAAATCTCAATTGTTTTGTATTGTCTGCAAGATACAACTTTTTTCTGTTATTTCCATTAATTAACATACAATATGACACAATATTATAGCCTACTATATTTGTAAACTAGAAAGACCCTACATTCAACACTTTTCAAGTCATCAAATCATGATTTGGCTGTAAACTGGGCCCATCTGTATTTTTGATTCATAACTCATCTACTTGGTCAACGCCTCCAGAATGAGAGGCAGTTGAGTCCAAGCAATAGTTAATGCAAAAAATGGTTTATACCTATTGTGAAAGAAGTTATCCATTCTCTCAAGAAGATACCACTAGACCAGTGGTTCCCAAACTTTTTCAGTCCATTGCCCCCTTGGTGCTATAAACTAATCCTCAGTGCTGCCCACCCAGTGGTGGAATTCAATTTTTTTTACTACCAGTTCTGTGGGCGGGGGCTTGGTGGATGGGGCTTGGCAGGGAATGTGACTGGTGGACCATTTCTGTAATCAGGGCAATAAAGGTTAGACTAGAAACAACACCAGAATGTTTTTTTCCTGCCTTCCTTACAGAATTAACCATGTAAAGTAGAAAAAAACCCAAATGTATATTTCTTCTAGCGAACCTAGAACCTGCTGAATTTCACCTCTGTCCCCACCCTCACCTCCTAATACTACAGGTTCTGTGGCCATGGCTTGGTAAGTGTGTTGGCTTGATGGTCATGTGACTGGGTTACTTGACATCAGAGAGAGGGAGAGGAGAAAGTGAATGAGATATAGTTGGATGAATCGTGGATGGATGGAAATGTTAGCCGCAATAAAACATAGTCCATGACAGAGTTTTATCTCCTTCTTTTATACATCCATACATCCATTTCCTTCCAGCCCTAGATTGCTCTGCTGTTTCAAAGAGTCTTCTGAAGTCAGGGTTTGTGGTCCTTCCTTCCTCTCCTTTTCTCTCTCTCTCCCTTCCTCCATGTATCTTATCTATCCATCCAACTATATCTCATTCACTTTCTCTTCCCTCCCTCTTCCTCTTCCTCTCCTTCCTTTTCTTTCCTTCCTTTCTT